>JAMWEH010002298.1:12500-17500 GCA_024721245.1 Mitragyna speciosa
CTGAACCTGCGGTTTTTGGTGCATACAAGTATTTTTGTTGGAACGTTGATACATAACTAATGGAATGCTTAGAATATCTCCATTACCTGATAAAAGGATCTTGTCCGTATCGGTATAAACGACCTTTCCTTCGCGTTCGGCTATGGAAAGAGCCCCTGAATCTAGAGCTACTTGTTGTTCCAACCCAGTTCCAACAATGCATTTCTCGGACCGAGAAAGAGGAACTGCTTGACGTTGCATATTTGAACTCATTAAAGCCCGATTCGCATCATTATGTTCAATAAAAGGAATGAGAGAAGCTCCAATAGAAAAATATTGGAAGGGAAAAATACTTCGAAGATGAACCTGTTCCCATGCAATAGTCAGGAATTCTTGACGGTATCGGGCTGGAACAACCTGTTCTTCTTGAATATCCTGATTTAAGGCCAAAGAATTTCCCGCCGCTACCATATAGTATTCATCTCTACCCGGCGATAAAAAAAGCATCCGTACCCCCGTAGATCTCTCAGAAATTTCATAAAACGGACTTTCTAGAGATCCCCAATGGCCAATCCTCGCATGAATTGATAAGGATCCAATAAGTCCAACATTGATTCCTTCAGATGTGTCAATTGGACAAATACGCCCATAGTGACTGGGATGGATATCTCGTATACGAAAACTAGCAGTTCGCCCTGTTAGTCCTCCAGGGCCCAAATAACTCAACTTTCTCCCATGAACTATTTGTGTCAACGGATTGGTTTGATCCAAAACTTGAGATAATGGGTGTAAACCGAAAAAAGACTCATAAGTAATTGTTAATGGAGTTGAAGTTACCAAATTTTGAGGGGTCGGTATCAATTTATGTCGAATTGCCCCACATATAGTTCCTCGAACCGCATTTTCTAAACGAACCAGAGCCAACCCGAATTGATCTTGTAAAAGATCCGCTACAGAACGAATACGTTTATTTTTCAAATGATTCATATCGTCAAGTGTACCCATTCCAAATTTCAGTCCAATCAAACGATCGGCGGCTGCCAATATATCTCGTGGTAACAAAAATGTATTGTTCTGAGGTATATTAAGGTTCAGTCTTCGGTTCATATTTCGTCGACCAATCCTTCCTAATTCACATCTTTGTTGAAAGAATTTTTTTTGTAATTCCTTACATAAGGATTCAGAAAATACCGGATCTCCGCCTACACAAGCAAATTGTTGATAAAACTCTAAAATGGCATTTTCTTTTGAACCAATTTTTTTTCTCTCCTTATCATTCAGAAAAGACAAAAAAATTTCAGGATAGCAAACATTCTCTAGAATTTCTCTTAGATTCGAACCCATAGCTGATGATAGAACTAGAATAGATATTTTTTGTTTTCTACTCACACGAGCCCATATCCTTGCTTTTCTATCAATCTCTAATTCTGATCTTCCTCCCCAATCTGATATTATGGTACCGGTATAGACCGAAATTCCGTTATGGTCCAACTCTGACCGGTAATAAATACCGGGACTTTGTAATATTTGATTGATCAAAATTCTATATATTCCATTTACTATAAAAGTTCCTAGGGAATTCATTAGAGGAATGCTTCCAATAAAAATTTTTTGTTCTTGCATATCCCTACCGGTTTTCCAAATTAATCCCGCGGATACATATAATTCAGAAGAATATGTGAGTAATTCATACACAGCATCCCTTTCTTTTATCAATGGTTCTACTAGTTGGTATGTTTCCACAAATAATTGAAATTCAATTTCTTGATCTGTATCTTCAATTTTTGGAAACTTATAAAGTTCTTCCGTCAAACCCTGATCAATAAACCTACAAAATCCTTCAAATTGTATCTGATTAAATCCAGGTATTGTAGCCATTCCCTCATTTCCATCCCCGAGCATTTTGAATTTCCCATTTATCAAAAAATCCCACTATTAGTTTATTCTTCACCGAATTATATAGATGATCTAGCAACGATGGAATTTATATTCTGTTTACTGAATCACATGAAATTTTACTCAACTCCATATCTGGAATAGAATGTATGAAATACGTATGAACGGAGAAATAAAAAGAGTTTTCTACTTAAATTTTTAAATTTAAAATTTAAATTGGAATTTTTTTTTATTGAAATTTGGAATGGATACAAATGGAAAGAAATTTATAAAACATTCCTAGAAAAAAATTTGCCACTTATACTTATTAAGTTATAGAAATTTGGAGAGAATATCAAAACAAAAAAATGATTCAATTTCTACCATTATTATGATATTACATATGTGAAGTTTCTAATATAAATAGAAATAGAAGAAGAGTTGTATTTATTAAACACGTATGCAGATATTAATATCCCTCTTCTCTTTTATTGTATTGACATTCTATATTGGGGCAACACGGGTTGTGCTCTATTAAAAGAAAATTTATTCAATTCAAAATTGAGATATTTCAATTTTCTGATAATTCCTTACTAGGCAACATATATAAATAAGATAATAGACATCTGTGTAAGAGTTCCTGCTCTGGGGTTTACATATACTCATGATTGTTGTTATAATTGAAATTGAAGGGTTTTTTAACTCAATATTGATGTATCAATTTCTATTTTCTTATGTCATTAGGAAAAGAAAATCCATTTTGAGATTCAAACCGTTCATGAATTCGCATTCCGCAGTCAATAGTTAATGGTTCAAATTTGTCATACATTTTGACTTTTGCAAATGAAAATCACATTTTATTTTTAATAGAAAGTGGGAGAAGTTGGCTATTTTGAGATACTATACGAGGGCGGATCAAATCCAATCGAAATCAAAAGAGGGGAAGAATCTCTTTTAGGAAAGAAAGGGATTAAGAAAAAAGGAACTCACGATGCAAGTCCAATAAAAAGCAGTTCAGTAATACGGGACAAATTTCACCAATTTTGTATATCGTTTTGGCGGCATGGCCGAGTGGTAAGGCGGGGGACTGCAAATCCTTTTTCCCCAGTTCAAATCCGGGTGTCGCCTGCAAAAGACTTGAAATTTATTCTTCTATTCTGCTGATATAACTCGCCGAATTCTTTCTCATCAGAAGCAGAAGAAAGGGGCTGTTGATACTTATTTGATTCGAAGCATTCGGGTGGGGATTTCGAAAGATTGTAAATCCTTGAATCTAGGATTCAAGGATTTACAATCTTTTCGAAAATCCCCACCCGAATGCTTCGAATCAAATAAGTATCAACAGCCCCTTTCTTCTGCTTCTGATGAGAAAGAATTCGGCGAGTTATATCAGCAGAATAGAAGAATAAATTTCAAGTCTTTTGCAGGCGACACCCGGATTTGAACTGGGGAAAAAGGATTTGCAGTCCCCCGCCTTACCACTCGGCCATGCCGCCAAAACGATATACAAAATTGGTGAAATTTGTCCCGTATTACTGAACTGCTTTTTATTGGACTTGCATCGTGAGTTCCTTTTTTCTTAATCCCTTTCTTTCCTAAAAGAGATTCTTCCCCTCTTTTGATTTCGATTGGATTTGATCCGCCCTCGTATAGTATCTCAAAATAGCCAACTTCTCCCACTTTCTATTAAAAATAAAATGTGATTTTCATTTGCAAAAGTCAAAATGTATGACAAATTTGAACCATTAACTATTGACTGCGGAATGCGAATTCATGAACGGTTTGAATCTCAAAATGGATTTTCTTTTCCTAATGACATAAGAAAATAGAAATTGATACATCAATATTGAGTTAAAAAACCCTTCAATTTCAATTATAACAACAATCATGAGTATATGTAAACCCCAGAGCAGGAACTCTTACACAGATGTCTATTATCTTATTTATATATGTTGCCTAGTAAGGAATTATCAGAAAATTGAAATATCTCAATTTTGAATTGAATAAATTTTCTTTTAATAGAGCACAACCCGTGTTGCCCCAATATAGAATGTCAATACAATAAAAGAGAAGAGGGATATTAATATCTGCATACGTGTTTAATAAATACAACTCTTCTTCTATTTCTATTTATATTAGAAACTTCACATATGTAATATCATAATAATGGTAGAAATTGAATCATTTTTTTGTTTTGATATTCTCTCCAAATTTCTATAACTTAATAAGTATAAGTGGCAAATTTTTTTCTAGGAATGTTTTATAAATTTCTTTCCATTTGTATCCATTCCAAATTTCAATAAAAAAAAATTCCAATTTAAATTTTAAATTTAAAAATTTAAGTAGAAAACTCTTTTTATTTCTCCGTTCATACGTATTTCATACATTCTATTCCAGATATGGAGTTGAGTAAAATTTCATGTGATTCAGTAAACAGAATATAAATTCCATCGTTGCTAGATCATCTATATAATTCGGTGAAGAATAAACTAATAGTGGGATTTTTTGATAAATGGGAAATTCAAAATGCTCGGGGATGGAAATGAGGGAATGGCTACAATACCTGGATTTAATCAGATACAATTTGAAGGATTTTGTAGGTTTATTGATCAGGGTTTGACGGAAGAACTTTATAAGTTTCCAAAAATTGAAGATACAGATCAAGAAATTGAATTTCAATTATTTGTGGAAACATACCAACTAGTAGAACCATTGATAAAAGAAAGGGATGCTGTGTATGAATTACTCACATATTCTTCTGAATTATATGTATCCGCGGGATTAATTTGGAAAACCGGTAGGGATATGCAAGAACAAAAAATTTTTATTGGAAGCATTCCTCTAATGAATTCCCTAGGAACTTTTATAGTAAATGGAATATATAGAATTTTGATCAATCAAATATTACAAAGTCCCGGTATTTATTACCGGTCAGAGTTGGACCATAACGGAATTTCGGTCTATACCGGTACCATAATATCAGATTGGGGAGGAAGATCAGAATTAGAGATTGATAGAAAAGCAAGGATATGGGCTCGTGTGAGTAGAAAACAAAAAATATCTATTCTAGTTCTATCATCAGCTATGGGTTCGAATCTAAGAGAAATTCTAGAGAATGTTTGCTATCCTGAAATTTTTTTGTCTTT
>JAMWEH010002298.1:30000-32500 GCA_024721245.1 Mitragyna speciosa
ACTTTGTGGATAGAAACTAAAAAAGAGAGATTGAAGTAGTTCGGACGATTCAATAATACTATTACTTCAACTCGAAGTTCGTAGTTACTTCGACTGGATAAATCCTAGTGACAGAATAATTCAGTCATAATTCGTTGCTTGATTGTATCATTAACCATTTCTTTTTTTGGTACGAGGGAACTTATCATGAATCCACTGATTTCTGCCGCTTCCGTTATTGCTGCTGGATTGGCCGTAGGGCTTGCTTCTATTGGACCGGGGGTTGGTCAAGGAACTGCTGCGGGTCAAGCTGTAGAGGGTATCGCGAGACAGCCTGAAGCAGAGGGAAAAATACGAGGTACTCTATTGCTTAGTCTAGCTTTTATGGAAGCTTTAACAATTTATGGACTGGTTGTAGCATTAGCACTTTTGTTTGCGAATCCTTTTGTTTAATCTGTTTAATCTTAGTTAGAAATAGAAAAAATACATATTTTATTGCCTTGTACTTGTCGTTTGTTTTTTCGAATTCTAGCAAGATTTCACCCCTACAATTACTTATTCATTGACAAAATAACCTACGGGAAGGGCTGATTTGCGGATGAAAAATTGGTATACCGACTCGCTTTCATCCTTCCCGCTCGGAGTCCAAGGGAAATTAAGTATTGCAACAGGGGGGTAGTTCACATAACTCGAATACTTTTTTAAATAGGAAAAAGTAAAATAAAAGAATAAATAAAAAAGAGGAGCGAAGTGATAAAAAAAGAACTCTATTCGATTTTTTAGTCTATCTATAAGAGGAGATCGTATGAAAAATGTAACCGATTCTTTCGTTTCTTTGGGCCACTGGCCATCCGCCGGGAGTCTCGGGTTTAATACCGATATTTTATCAACAAATCTAATAAATCTAAGTGTAGTGCTTGGTGTATTGATCTTTTTTGGAAAGGGAGTGTGTGCGAGTTGTTTATTTCAAGAATAGGCTGGATCCAACCAGCTGTACTTTTTTTCATTATAACTAGGAAAGAAAAGAAAGGTACATGATCTCGCGAATTACTTCGGAATAAATTAAGAAATTCTATGTAAGAACCATAGCATTTCGCGATTCATTGGTAAAACCTCCTTTGATTCTCTATCAACCAATAATGTAGGACCATTAACATGGTTAAAGCAAACTGTTTGAAGTTTAGATGCAGCATGGTACTCTTTCTACCACTATGTTAATATAGAGATGGTTCCAAATGAATATTTTATCGATAGAGAACACTCCTATCGATAAAATGATTTGAGCACTTATTGTAAAAATGGGCATTTCGCCCCCTTTATCCAATGCTGAATCGACGACCTATGTGTTATGTATAAATAAAAAGCAGTTTTTGGATTTGAAGAAAAGAAAAAAAAAAAAAAAAAACAAACAACTTTACTGACAATTACATATTTTTTTTGTCAGAAGAATCCTCTGAATATTTTGATCTGGCATTAGTTTTAGATATTTTTTTGAATATGAACAAAGAAGAGAGGATAGGCTCATCATTACATTTATACAAAGATATGAGATTTTATTCTAAGTAATTGGGCGTGAGAGCCAAATGAATCGAAAGATTCATATTTGGTTCGGGAAGGGATTATGGAAGCTTTGAAATGAATGGAAAGATAATCTACTTTCATTAACCGATTTATTAGATAATCGAAAACAGAGGATCTTGAATACTATTCGAAATTCAGAAGAACTCCGTAGAGGGGCCATTGAACAGTTGGAAAAAGCCCGGGCTCGCTTACGGAAAGTAGAAATGGAAGCAGATCAGTTTCGAGTGAATGGATACTCTGAGATAGAGCGAGAAAAATGGAATTTAATTAATTCAACTTATAAGACTTTGGAACAATTAGAAAATTACAAAAATGAAACTATTCAGTTTGAACAGCAAAGGACGATTAATCAAGTTCGACAACGAATTTTCCAACAAGCCTTACAGGGAGCTCTAGGAACTCTGAATAGTTGTTTGAACAACGAGTTACATTTACGTACTATTAGTGCCAATATTGGCATGTTAGGGTTGATGAAAGAAATAACTGATTAGGCTTTTTACTGTAGGCATTATTTTTTTTGTTTTCTTTCAAAAAAGAATTAAGAAATACTCATGGTAACCATTCGAGCTGACGAAATTAGTAATATTATTCGTGAACGGATTGAACAATATAATAGAGAAGTAAAGATTGTAAATACCGGTACCGTGCTTCAAGTAGGCGATGGCATTGCTCGTATTCATGGTCTTGATGAAGTAATGGCGGGCGAATTGGTTGAATTTGAAGAGGGGACAATAGGCATTGCTCTGAATTTAGAATCAAATAATGTTGGTGTTGTATTAATGGGTGATGGTTTGATGATACAAGAAGGAAGTTCTGTAAAAGCAACAGGAAGAATTGCTCAAATACCGGTGAGTGAGGCCTATTTGGGGCGTGTTATAAACGCCCTGGCTAAACCTATTGATGGTAGAGGTGAAATTTCAACTTCTGAATCTCGATTAAT
>JAMWEH010002298.1:35000-40000 GCA_024721245.1 Mitragyna speciosa
TATTTATATTTTATTTATTTATATATTACTTATTTATATAATAATAATATAAATATATTAATTATATAATAATAAACATTTTGATTTTCAAATCATTCTTATTTATCTATAAATTTGTTGGAACAAAAAAGGCCCGGCTAGGTACTGACCAGGCCAGGCCGTGGCAATAAGAAGGACCTTTCGAACAAAATAAAATCAATGCAAAGAGGTCCGTTTTCGTTTTATTTATATTGTTGGCGCTTTCAAGCCCTTTATGTTATTTATCACAATGAAATGGCTGATAAAAGTTGTACATATCTATATAATATAATAATAATAGAGAAAGAAAAGAGAGCTCCTTACTTTATGTGTAATGTAATCTAACATAGTAATTATCTTTTTCAATTTCAATTGGGAGAGATGGCTGAGTGGACTAAAGCGGCGGATTGCTAATCCGTTGTACGAGTTATTCGTACCGAGGGTTCGAATCCCTCTCTTTCCGTTTCCGTTGATGACTTTATTTTTTCAAATTTTGTAAATCCCCTCTTCTTAGTTAAACATAAAATCCTAAAAAAATGTAAAAGAAAAAACCCCTTTTATTCTTCACGCCCAGGATTACGTCCGGGATCATTAGATAGGAATCCAAAGATGAAAAGAGAAACAAAAAATATTACTACTGTGTAAACGAAGAGTTTGAGAGTAAGCATTAAACAATCTCCAAGATAATTTTTTGGAAAAAAAAAAAGAGAATAGATCCTCCATTTTTTTAACACATATCCTATTTGGATACCAAGAAACGAGGTTCTTTCTAGAAATAGAAAAGAATTTTCAGAAATTCATTTAGAATAAGAGTTTTTCATTAATCCAAATTTATTTCATATCCACAATTAGATATTGCGGGGACCCTAATTAAGATTACATAGGGTTAAGGTCTTTTTTTTTACTGAAAGGGGGTTAAAAAATGAGAAAAAGAAAACGAGGAAAGCCAGATTTATCCCGACTATCAAAGAATTTCAATGTTTGAATCGAGGATTCATACTCTAAAACTTATCTGATCTTATCAATTGTTAGAATTTTTTCTCGAATAAATAATGAATTTTCTAGGAGATTATTAAATTAAAGATCTTATCGAAAACTTACAGCAGCTTGCCAAACAAAAGCTAAGAGAAAAAAGAAGACAGGTATGACTGGCATAACATCTACGATTGGATTCAAAAAAGCATAGGCCTCGGGCAATTTTCCGAAGAAAAAACTACTCGAATAAAGGGCAGAATTAAGATAGATACAGATCAAACTAAAGATATTAAGCATAACAGACATTTTTGTTCTTGGAGATAATTGCATTTTGATTGAGTTATTGATATAAAGAAATGGGGAGAAATTAAGGTAGACAAAAAATCCTTCTTTTGCTTTTGACCCCACCCAATCAAAAATCCTCCAATTCTCAAAAGAGAATAGAAGAAATCATACTTTCATACAATATCTTAATTGATTTCTATCTAATGATCAATAAATTAAGTTGAAGTCTATATCTACACGTATCAAAATTCTAGTAAGGATCTACTTTATTCTAGAGATATTTAGATTGGAGTTGACAAACAACCAATACAAATATTATTTTTTCTTAATGTTGAATAAAAATCTAAATGGGGCGTAGCCAAGCGGTAAGGCAACGGGTTTTGGTCCCGCTATTCGGAGGTTCGAATCCTTCCGTCCCAGAGGGTATCCCTTATGTTAGAATAGAATTAAAAAAGGTTCTGTTTAAAGTCTAATTTTAGGTGGAATGTGTTTTTTGCTTCTGATTTTTATATTTTATGAATTAGACTTTTTTCACAAACTTAACTCAATCGAATTCAAATGACATACAGGCGTAATTTAATCTATTTAGGATCCGGGTAAGACGGGAACATGGATTCTACGAGTTTGAATTCAAATTCAAAAAAAAAAAGTCGGGTGGTCTTCTCATCATATTATACGTTCAAACCCTCCCTATTTAGAGAAGTTAGTTATTTAGAAAAGCCCTCCGTCCCATAGCTATTTTATCAAAATTTGAATTTTCAACGATCCTATCTATTATTCTTTATCTCGTAAATGGGGTAGTCTAATTATTTATGAATTTTTCTATAGATCTAACTATTTTGGTACTAATAAAATTCACTTAACCTCAATAGAATTAAGTCTCTTAATGGGTTAGGCTAAAATAAAAAACAGGAGCAACTTAATCCGGACTTCTTTAGTTTTGTACCTAGGCAGTTCGTATCCTCGGTCAGAACCCCTTTTTAATCTCTGTTCTATTATGTACCCCATTATTCCCATAGAATGGGAGAACAGATAAGAACTAATCATTAATCGAAGGTATTCAAATATCTGCGTCTGCCCGAATCACATTACCAAAAATTTAATAAAAATAGAGTGTTATATATGTAATTATATATTTAACCGATGTATTTTTTTTTTAATCTCATTTTTAGGTATTTCGTGTTTGGCTCTAATGAGAAATTGTAAATCTATGTAACACTTGAAACGGGGGTACTTTATATCTTTTATTATTTTTTCTTCACTTTCTATTTATGGCAAGATAAAATATTACTGAATTCCTGGTTAAACAAAATACATATAAAATGAGGAAAATTTTATCGTATATGTATTTATTGTTCTATTTCATCTATTTCAATAGGAAAATAAAAGTCTTTCTATTTTTGTGAAATGAAAAAGTTTTGTGATCCGAAAATTTCAAATTGAAAATTTGAATATAGACTATTTAGAATGGTGACAAGACAGTTGTTCAGTCGATTTGATAGATACGAAAACCCCTTTCCCTATTTTTTTGTTTGATCTAGTTTATTAATTCAATTAAATTCAATTAAGAAGGACTTATCTTTTCTATGACGATCAAATGGGATCCTTATTATCAATTTTCTTCCAATAATGATAAATGATAGGAACCCCTTTTTATTTTAATTATGAATGTTTTTAATGATTCTTTAGAAGTTAAGTGGAATCTTTGATAGAGGTCTTGCTAAAACTTCTTCCGAAAAATCTTTACTGATTTCTATCTATCTATAAAAAAAGAGTATAGATTATTACGACGTCTATGCACTAATTGAACCAATGACTATTCACGATTCCATAATTGAATCAATTCCATACCGGTTCCAAATTAGAGGAATGTTATGCTAAAACTTCGTTTGAAACGATGTGGTAGAAAGCAACGTGCGACTTGAAGGACACGATCCATTGTGGATTCTTTATTATATCCACCATTTTCTATTTCTATAGGAATGAAGGTGCTCTTGACTCGACATCATTTGGTAATGGAAATAGTCCATGATGGAGCTCGAGTAGAAAGTATTAATTGATTTCTCGGAGCAAGAATCTAGGGTTAATGCAAATCAATAAATTGGAACAACTTCGTGAATATATCTTAAATATAAAAGATCCCATTCGAGCAAGTTTCCCATTCAAAAGGAAAATTTGTTGGAATTAATCAAACTTTTTGATTCAAAGTGTATCACGCGGGAATCAATTGTTCGTAAGAATCTTTGATAGAAGGAAATCCAAAAAAGGGGTATGTTGCTGCCATTTTGAAAGGATTAAGAAGCACCGAAGTAATGTCTAAACCCAATGATTGATAAAGGATCCCTGAACAAGGAAACGCCCTTTTAATTATCTCAATAACTGGGCCTGACTTAATAAGAATCCAAATATTAAGAATCCAAATATATTTTTTTTAAACGAGACAAATAAGGGGGTAAAGACCACTCAATAAATGAAATTGCCTAACGATTTGCGTAAGAGTTATCTAACTTGAGTTATGAGTACGAATGATTTCTTTTTTTTTTTCAGGAACGAAAAAGAAAAAAATACTTAAATCATAGTCTAATTGATTTGATGATTTTATGGACTATTTTGTCATTTATTAGAATTCCATACATAGATAAAACTTCGAATCAAATTATTTTTTCTCGAGCCGTACGAGGAGAAAACTTCTTATACGTTTCTAGGAGGGGTATTGTTCATCTATATCTATCTCAATGAGCTGTCTATCGAATCGTTGCAATTGATGTTCGATCCCGAAGAGAAGGAAAAGATCTTCAGAAGGTGGGTTTTTATGATCCGATAAAAAATCAAACTTATTTAAACGTTCCTGCTATTCTCTATTTCCTTGAAAAGGGTGCTCAACCTACAGGAACTGTTCAGGATGTTTTTAAAAAGGCAGGGGTTTTTAAGGAACTTCGCCCTAATCAAACGAAATTCAATTAAGGAAAGAAATACAAAAGGGGGGTAGTGACTTGTATATAACTTTATATAATCTTTCTCTATTCTTTTTTATTTACCCCCCTCCCCTATCTATTTATCTTATCACTGCTTTCCCATATTCTATAACGACAAAACCTTATAACAAAGAAGGGATCAGGTTTGTTTATTTCACTTAATAAATACATTTTTGATTATTGTGAATTAAATAAATCGGAGAATTTTCTACTTCTTATTTATTTATTTTATTCCCCCATCGCCACTTTTTCTATCTATGTAGAATAGAATTAATTAGATATGCAGTGCCAATCCAACACAATTTGATAAATTTTTATTTTAAACTGTCAATTGAATTTTTTTGTTTTTTCTATTATATTCTTTTCGCAATATTTATATTGACAACAGTGTATCGAACAAATATAATTTATTGTGATAAGTGAAGTGGATCTATTTAGTTCCGCCCCATAGGTTTGTTTGGTTTTTACTTTACTTCCACGGGTTCTTTGATATACGAAGTTTTTTTGATTGATTGAAAAAGGTCGATAATAAAGGGGGCAGTCTATAAATTTTGACATTTTTCTATATTTTTGTTTTGTTTTTATCGAATTTTATCTGAGAATTTCTTGTATTTTCATCTGATCTATTCATTTCATTTTTATGTTCTGAATGCATTAGAAAATCTTTTTTTTTATTTGTTAGCTCAACGATTTGATTGTCTCGTCTAATTTCTTTGTTGAATTGATTTTCATTCTGATTGTATCTAT
>JAMWEH010002230.1:17500-20000 GCA_024721245.1 Mitragyna speciosa
AGTGTTCGCAATTTGTGAGGGTCGTTCTAGCTATATAAGAAATCCTTGATTAATAATAAGATAAATAACTTACTTCGAAAATCCTATAGATTTATGGAATCCGTTACTATTTCTGAATTTCAAAAAAGAGATAAAAATAACTGGGGATATTAGGTGATTTGTTAGTATTCAAAATATTAGTTGGTATTCAAAATATCCGATTTTAAGTAGGCAACGAGATGGTTGAATCAAAATAATTTTGTTTAAAGTTCGATTTTTTTCAGAGGGCAATATGAATGTTCTAGCAAACACACTAAAAGGGTTATACGATGTATCCGGTGTGGAAGTAGGCCAACATTTCTATTGGCAAATAGGGGGTTTCCAAGTTCACGGCCAAGTACTTATTACTTCTTGGGTTGTAATTGCTATCTTATTAGGGTCGGCCGCTATAGCTGTTCGGAACCCACAAACCATTCCGACTGGGGGTCAGAATTTCTTCGAATATGTTCTTGAATTCATTCGAGATGTCAGTAAAACTCAAATTGGAGAAGAGTATGGTCCTTGGGTTCCTTTTATTGGAACTATGTTTCTATTTATTTTTGTTTCTAATTGGTCAGGAGCTCTTTTACCTTGGAAAATCATACAACTACCTCATGGGGAGTTAGCTGCACCCACGAATGATATAAATACTACTGTTGCTTTGGCTTTACTCACGTCAGTGGCATATTTCTATGCGGGTCTTACCAAAAAAGGATTAAGTTATTTCGGGAAATATATTCAACCAACTCCAATTCTTTTACCCATTAACATCTTAGAAGATTTCACAAAACCCTTATCACTTAGTTTTCGACTTTTCGGTAATATCTTAGCTGATGAATTAGTCGTTGTTGTTCTGGTTTCTTTAGTCCCTTCAGTGGTTCCTATACCTGTCATGTTCCTTGGATTATTTACAAGTGGTATTCAAGCTCTTATTTTTGCAACTTTAGCCGCGGCTTATATAGGTGAATCCATGGAGGGCCATCATTGAACTAGTCTTTTTTTTTCTCAAACCTCAACGTGCGGTCCAAGATAATTTACTTAGGGAATATACAACTGCGCCATGTACGATATATAGTAATGGAAAAAATTACGATATTAGAGAGTTGTAAAAAAAGGAAAGAGATCTTTTCGATCTTTTTCCTAAAACCCCCTTTCGTCCACTTAATATCATATCTCCCCTCAATGAATATTCAATTTCTATCCCATTATTCAATATGAAAAATAATAAAATAAAAAGGGCGAAAGGATTCCCGTTTCAGTTGATTTTATTCAACGATTAACCAAATGAAAATAGTAATATAATAAATAACAAATTGGATGAACTTAGATCAATCTAATAATGATATTTCTATGCAATGATTTGGACTAAACAATTTGTCCATTTCGATTGGATCCGGTGGAATAATACTAAAGAAGGGGGAAGAGGGAAAAGAGTTTACAAAAAACGGAATTCATAAAAAATGGGTTGAGGGTAGGTATATGTAATTGAATGGCTATAAATAAGTTAACTCCTGTAGATGTTTTGATAATTGATTCTCGAATCCGATTGAATCTAAGATTAAGATGAATGGTTGGTTTACGTTATAGAAGAAAGACATGTATATGTGATATTAGATATTGACTGGTTATATATGAACTAAAGATATATTGCATTTGCCCTACTTCTATGAATTTAGATGGGGGTTGCAATAGAAGTCCTTCCTTTTCTGTCTCTTTGTGACTGTGAATTGAATGAATAAACAGATGAAATTAAGAAAAACATGGAAGAATTCAATTCACAGTTCGAAACCAAGAAATGGAAGAAGGGAGGTTGTATGGATTCACAAAGACTTTGTGGATAGAAACTAAAAAAGAGAGATTGAAGTAGTTCGGACGATTCAATAATACTATTACTTCAACTCGAAGTTCGTAGTTACTTCGACTGGATAAATCCTAGTGACAGAATAATTCAGTCATAATTCGTTGCTTGATTGTATCATTAACCATTTCTTTTTTTGGTACGAGGGAACTTATCATGAATCCACTGATTTCTGCCGCTTCCGTTATTGCTGCTGGATTGGCCGTAGGGCTTGCTTCTATTGGACCGGGGGTTGGTCAAGGAACTGCTGCGGGTCAAGCTGTAGAGGGTATCGCGAGACAGCCTGAAGCAGAGGGAAAAATACGAGGTACTCTATTGCTTAGTCTAGCTTTTATGGAAGCTTTAACAATTTATGGACTGGTTGTAGCATTAGCACTTTTGTTTGCGAATCCTTTTGTTTAATCTGTTTAATCTTAGTTAGAAATAGAAAAAATACATATTTTATTGCCTTGTACTTGTCGTTTGTTTTTTCGAATTCTAGCAAGATTTCACCCCTACAATTACTTATTCATTGACAAAATAACCTACGGGAAGGGCTGATTTGCGGATGAAAAATTGGTATACCGACTCGCTTTCATCCTTCCCGCTCGGAGTCCAAGGGAAATTAAGTATTGCAACAGGGGG
>JAMWEH010002230.1:25000-30000 GCA_024721245.1 Mitragyna speciosa
ACTGTGTAAACGAAGAGTTTGAGAGTAAGCATTAAACAATCTCCAAGATAATTTTTTGGAAAAAAAAAAAGAGAATAGATCCTCCATTTTTTTAACACATATCCTATTTGGATACCAAGAAACGAGGTTCTTTCTAGAAATAGAAAAGAATTTTCAGAAATTCATTTAGAATAAGAGTTTTTCATTAATCCAAATTTATTTCATATCCACAATTAGATATTGCGGGGACCCTAATTAAGATTACATAGGGTTAAGGTCTTTTTTTTTACTGAAAGGGGGTTAAAAAATGAGAAAAAGAAAACGAGGAAAGCCAGATTTATCCCGACTATCAAAGAATTTCAATGTTTGAATCGAGGATTCATACTCTAAAACTTATCTGATCTTATCAATTGTTAGAATTTTTTCTCGAATAAATAATGAATTTTCTAGGAGATTATTAAATTAAAGATCTTATCGAAAACTTACAGCAGCTTGCCAAACAAAAGCTAAGAGAAAAAAGAAGACAGGTATGACTGGCATAACATCTACGATTGGATTCAAAAAAGCATAGGCCTCGGGCAATTTTCCGAAGAAAAAACTACTCGAATAAAGGGCAGAATTAAGATAGATACAGATCAAACTAAAGATATTAAGCATAACAGACATTTTTGTTCTTGGAGATAATTGCATTTTGATTGAGTTATTGATATAAAGAAATGGGGAGAAATTAAGGTAGACAAAAAATCCTTCTTTTGCTTTTGACCCCACCCAATCAAAAATCCTCCAATTCTCAAAAGAGAATAGAAGAAATCATACTTTCATACAATATCTTAATTGATTTCTATCTAATGATCAATAAATTAAGTTGAAGTCTATATCTACACGTATCAAAATTCTAGTAAGGATCTACTTTATTCTAGAGATATTTAGATTGGAGTTGACAAACAACCAATACAAATATTATTTTTTCTTAATGTTGAATAAAAATCTAAATGGGGCGTAGCCAAGCGGTAAGGCAACGGGTTTTGGTCCCGCTATTCGGAGGTTCGAATCCTTCCGTCCCAGAGGGTATCCCTTATGTTAGAATAGAATTAAAAAAGGTTCTGTTTAAAGTCTAATTTTAGGTGGAATGTGTTTTTTGCTTCTGATTTTTATATTTTATGAATTAGACTTTTTTCACAAACTTAACTCAATCGAATTCAAATGACATACAGGCGTAATTTAATCTATTTAGGATCCGGGTAAGACGGGAACATGGATTCTACGAGTTTGAATTCAAATTCAAAAAAAAAAAGTCGGGTGGTCTTCTCATCATATTATACGTTCAAACCCTCCCTATTTAGAGAAGTTAGTTATTTAGAAAAGCCCTCCGTCCCATAGCTATTTTATCAAAATTTGAATTTTCAACGATCCTATCTATTATTCTTTATCTCGTAAATGGGGTAGTCTAATTATTTATGAATTTTTCTATAGATCTAACTATTTTGGTACTAATAAAATTCACTTAACCTCAATAGAATTAAGTCTCTTAATGGGTTAGGCTAAAATAAAAAACAGGAGCAACTTAATCCGGACTTCTTTAGTTTTGTACCTAGGCAGTTCGTATCCTCGGTCAGAACCCCTTTTTAATCTCTGTTCTATTATGTACCCCATTATTCCCATAGAATGGGAGAACAGATAAGAACTAATCATTAATCGAAGGTATTCAAATATCTGCGTCTGCCCGAATCACATTACCAAAAATTTAATAAAAATAGAGTGTTATATATGTAATTATATATTTAACCGATGTATTTTTTTTTTAATCTCATTTTTAGGTATTTCGTGTTTGGCTCTAATGAGAAATTGTAAATCTATGTAACACTTGAAACGGGGGTACTTTATATCTTTTATTATTTTTTCTTCACTTTCTATTTATGGCAAGATAAAATATTACTGAATTCCTGGTTAAACAAAATACATATAAAATGAGGAAAATTTTATCGTATATGTATTTATTGTTCTATTTCATCTATTTCAATAGGAAAATAAAAGTCTTTCTATTTTTGTGAAATGAAAAAGTTTTGTGATCCGAAAATTTCAAATTGAAAATTTGAATATAGACTATTTAGAATGGTGACAAGACAGTTGTTCAGTCGATTTGATAGATACGAAAACCCCTTTCCCTATTTTTTTGTTTGATCTAGTTTATTAATTCAATTAAATTCAATTAAGAAGGACTTATCTTTTCTATGACGATCAAATGGGATCCTTATTATCAATTTTCTTCCAATAATGATAAATGATAGGAACCCCTTTTTATTTTAATTATGAATGTTTTTAATGATTCTTTAGAAGTTAAGTGGAATCTTTGATAGAGGTCTTGCTAAAACTTCTTCCGAAAAATCTTTACTGATTTCTATCTATCTATAAAAAAAGAGTATAGATTATTACGACGTCTATGCACTAATTGAACCAATGACTATTCACGATTCCATAATTGAATCAATTCCATACCGGTTCCAAATTAGAGGAATGTTATGCTAAAACTTCGTTTGAAACGATGTGGTAGAAAGCAACGTGCGACTTGAAGGACACGATCCATTGTGGATTCTTTATTATATCCACCATTTTCTATTTCTATAGGAATGAAGGTGCTCTTGACTCGACATCATTTGGTAATGGAAATAGTCCATGATGGAGCTCGAGTAGAAAGTATTAATTGATTTCTCGGAGCAAGAATCTAGGGTTAATGCAAATCAATAAATTGGAACAACTTCGTGAATATATCTTAAATATAAAAGATCCCATTCGAGCAAGTTTCCCATTCAAAAGGAAAATTTGTTGGAATTAATCAAACTTTTTGATTCAAAGTGTATCACGCGGGAATCAATTGTTCGTAAGAATCTTTGATAGAAGGAAATCCAAAAAAGGGGTATGTTGCTGCCATTTTGAAAGGATTAAGAAGCACCGAAGTAATGTCTAAACCCAATGATTGATAAAGGATCCCTGAACAAGGAAACGCCCTTTTAATTATCTCAATAACTGGGCCTGACTTAATAAGAATCCAAATATTAAGAATCCAAATATATTTTTTTTAAACGAGACAAATAAGGGGGTAAAGACCACTCAATAAATGAAATTGCCTAACGATTTGCGTAAGAGTTATCTAACTTGAGTTATGAGTACGAATGATTTCTTTTTTTTTTTCAGGAACGAAAAAGAAAAAAATACTTAAATCATAGTCTAATTGATTTGATGATTTTATGGACTATTTTGTCATTTATTAGAATTCCATACATAGATAAAACTTCGAATCAAATTATTTTTTCTCGAGCCGTACGAGGAGAAAACTTCTTATACGTTTCTAGGAGGGGTATTGTTCATCTATATCTATCTCAATGAGCTGTCTATCGAATCGTTGCAATTGATGTTCGATCCCGAAGAGAAGGAAAAGATCTTCAGAAGGTGGGTTTTTATGATCCGATAAAAAATCAAACTTATTTAAACGTTCCTGCTATTCTCTATTTCCTTGAAAAGGGTGCTCAACCTACAGGAACTGTTCAGGATGTTTTTAAAAAGGCAGGGGTTTTTAAGGAACTTCGCCCTAATCAAACGAAATTCAATTAAGGAAAGAAATACAAAAGGGGGGTAGTGACTTGTATATAACTTTATATAATCTTTCTCTATTCTTTTTTATTTACCCCCCTCCCCTATCTATTTATCTTATCACTGCTTTCCCATATTCTATAACGACAAAACCTTATAACAAAGAAGGGATCAGGTTTGTTTATTTCACTTAATAAATACATTTTTGATTATTGTGAATTAAATAAATCGGAGAATTTTCTACTTCTTATTTATTTATTTTATTCCCCCATCGCCACTTTTTCTATCTATGTAGAATAGAATTAATTAGATATGCAGTGCCAATCCAACACAATTTGATAAATTTTTATTTTAAACTGTCAATTGAATTTTTTTGTTTTTTCTATTATATTCTTTTCGCAATATTTATATTGACAACAGTGTATCGAACAAATATAATTTATTGTGATAAGTGAAGTGGATCTATTTAGTTCCGCCCCATAGGTTTGTTTGGTTTTTACTTTACTTCCACGGGTTCTTTGATATACGAAGTTTTTTTGATTGATTGAAAAAGGTCGATAATAAAGGGGGCAGTCTATAAATTTTGACATTTTTCTATATTTTTGTTTTGTTTTTATCGAATTTTATCTGAGAATTTCTTGTATTTTCATCTGATCTATTCATTTCATTTTTATGTTCTGAATGCATTAGAAAATCTTTTTTTTTATTTGTTAGCTCAACGATTTGATTGTCTCGTCTAATTTCTTTGTTGAATTGATTTTCATTCTGATTGTATCTATACATTTCCTTATTTTATTATTTCAATATATAGTAAATTGAATATATATTAAACTATTTTTATTTATTTTTTCTTCGGGTTGCTAACTCAACGGTAGAGTACTCGGCTTTTAAGTGCGGCTAGGATCTTTTACACATTTAGATGAAGCAAGGGATTCGTCCATACCATCGGTAAAGTTTGGAAGACCACGACTGATCCTGAAAAGGAATGAATGGAAAAAATAGCATGTCGTATTGAGGACAGTTCTGAGAATGTTTCATTCTTACCGGATCAGTACAAAACAAAAACCTGGTTCGAATTCTTAGAACGGAAGAAAATAAAGTTGGGTTGAATGAATAAATGGATAGGGCCCTGTGGCTTCAATTAATTATAGGGAAAGGCAAAGCAACGAGCTTCTGTTCTGAATTTGAATTATTTCCCGATCTAGTTAGACGTTAAAAATATATTAGTGCCCAATGCGGGAAGGATTTTTCCCCTCATGAGTGGATTCTCGATTTTTTCAACGAATCCTAACTATTCTAATTCTCCATTATGAAACGGAGATATGTGTGTATAAGAAACAGTATATTGATAAAGAAAGTTTTTCCGAAATCAAAAGAGCGATTAGGTTGAAAAAATAAAAGATTTCTAACCATCTTGTTATCCTATAACATAG
>JAMWEH010002230.1:60000-77500 GCA_024721245.1 Mitragyna speciosa
TACCATTGTCATCGATTGGATATGTCCTTTTTGAAAAAAAAGAAGAACTTTTAGTATTATTCATTGTTAATAAACGCAAATTTTTGTTAATTTTTTGCGAAGTTCCTTTACCCCATAGAGATATTGAATAAAAGGGGGCTTTTTGTTTACCAATACCAATGTAATTTTGAAAATGAACATTTAAATGCCCTTCAAAAGTAAGTAAGTAGATTCGAAACATATAAAATGCGGTTAATCCCGCGGTAGCCCAAGCTATTATTGCGAAAATCGTTGAATACAACCAACTATCATTAAGAATTTCATCTTTTGACCAAAAACAAGCCAAAGGCGGAATACCGCACAAAGAAAGTGTACCTAATAAAAAAGTGTTTTTGGTGATTGGTACATGTTTTGTTAAACCCCCCATAAGAGCCATATTCTGACTTTTATGGGGAGAATATCCAACAACTGTTTCCATTGAATGAATAACGGATCCGGATCCTAAAAATAATAATGCTTTGGAATACGCATGAGTAATCAAATGAAATAAAGCACTTCGATAAGACCCCATACCTAGAGCTAGCATCATATAACCCAATTGAGACATTGTGGAATAGGCTAAACCTCTCTTAATGTCTTTTTGAGCAAGAGCTAAAGTAGCTCCTAACAATACTGTTATTATCCCTATCAACGAAATGAAATTCATTACGTAAGGTATAAGTATGAAAAGAGGAAAAAGTCGAGCTACAAGAAAAATTCCTGCTGCTACCATAGTAGCAGCATGGATAAGAGCGGAAATAGGAGTAGGCCCCTCCATGGCATCAGGTAACCATACATGAAGAGGAAATTGTGCAGATTTAGCAACGGCACCAGCAAATAATAGAACAGCACACAAAGTAACAAATAAAAAATTGACTTCATTATTATAAATCAAGTTATTGAATATTTCGAATAAATCTCGAAATTCAAAACTTCCTGTTATCCAATAAAAACCTAAAATTCCTAATAATAAACAAAAATCCCCCATACGATTAGTTACAAAAGCTTTTTGGCAAGCATTTGCTGCAAGAGGTCGTGTAAACCAAAACCCTATTAATAGATAGGAACATACCCCCACCAATTCCCAAAAAATATAAATTTGTATCAAATTCGAACTAGTAACTAATCCTAACATGGAAGTACTGAAAAAACTCATATAAGCAAAAAATATCAAATATGCTTGATCATGAGCCATATAATTATCACTATAAATAAGAACCATAATTCCAACGGTAGTGATTAATATTGACATAATAGAAGTAAGTGGATCAATCAAATAACCGAATTCTAAAGAAAAATCATTATTAATGATCCAAGACCATATATATTGATAGATAGAATTGCTATTTATTTGTTGAATAGACAGATTGATTGAAAAAATCATAACTATACTTAACAATAAAACACTCTGAAAGGCCCACATACGACGAAGATTTTTTGTTGCCGTTGGAAAAAGAAGAAGTCCCATCCCTATTAATATAGGAATTGAAAGTGGAATGAAGGGTATGATCCACCCGTATTGATATGTCTGTTGCATAAAAAGGTTTTTTAATTCTTAATTTATTAATTAATTTTTCCAATTCAACGGATCTTACCTCTTTGAAAAGGGTCAATAAAAGTCAAGATATGGACTAAATTAAACTAACTTAAATATAATTTTAGAATCTTTTGTTTTTTTTTACTTCACTTATTTTTCTGAGTTTCTGCTAAATCCTTCAAATATTCAAATCCAGAAGTTACAATTGGTCAAATGATATGAAAGGGAGGAATTCCTAATCTTGAAAATTCAACGTACTCTTTCCCCGAGTTTGGTCGGTAAATAGTTAATAGAAAATAGAAAAAGGATGAAATTTTGAATTTCATTAAGAAAAATTTGGGTTCTTATTTTAAATCTTTTGGTAGGGTATTTTATTACATGGAGATTAAATGTAGAATGACGAAAATAGACAAGAAAGGCTTTTGTATTTCTTAGTAAGTTTAAGCTTAACTAATTCCATTTTTATGGCACAGTAGGTTCTATGGATATAGACTTGACTGAGAAAGAATTCAAAATAAAGATACCAATCAAGACAAACTATTTTGATTTTACGAATATTTTATGGAATAGAAAAAAAGAATAACATATTTTCTTCTTTTTTCTATTTTTATTTTAGTATATTAGTGCTAGTAAGATTTTATTTACTTTTTTATTGATTCAATTTTCACATATTTTTTTCCTATCGAGATTTCTTTTTTCTGAAGAGAATATTAGTTCGATAATAATATAGACTAAATTAAATGATTGGTTTTGAAGAATAGATGTCTTTCACATCCAGCTAGAACAACAATAAGTAATCCCTTTAAATGAAATGGCAGTTCCAAAAAAGCGTACTTCTACATCAAAAAAGCGTATTCGTAAAAATATTTGGAAAAAGAAGGGATATTGGACAGCGTTAAAAGCTTTTTCGTTAGGGAAATCTCTTTCTACCGGGAATTCCAAAAGTTTTTTTGTACAGCAAACAAATAAGTAATAAAAGATCTGAATCTACTCAAAAAATCGACACATTCTCTATAAAAAATAGAAAATTCAAAAATTCCATTATCTATTGAGTTGAGTTAATCAATATGAAATGGAACTCAGTTTAGTCTTTTATTTTAAAAAATACGAATTTTTTTGGTTTTGGTTACTAAATTATAAAAATACTAATACTTGTTTTATTGATTTTATTGACAAAAAAATAAAAATTTTGTTGACAAACGAATAAATACAAGATAAAAAGATTTACCCTTCTTTTTCTCATTTTCAAGATGGGGAGACTTATTTCCCCATCGACCTATTTGTCACAGTTACAATAATAAAAATTATTCTCTCTTTTTTTTATCTATAAAAAAAATTAATTTAATTTTTAGTTAAAGTTAATTTAATTAAATTAAAGGGTTGAATGAAAAACTAATCAATTTGATTTTTTAAATCCTTTGTTTGGGGTAACTTTCGTACTTTTTATTTTCTATGAATTACTTTAAGGATTCCCTATATATCTCCTCTTGTTAACCCAATCAAATCAAACCCTTGGTGTTGGTGAGAATATTCCCTATGAAAATGAAAATGTGTCAATTTTGAGTGATTCAAAAGGCCCTCTTTCTATTTTATGTTCATTGATAAAATGTATTTTTTGAGTTCTATCTCTTAATTGACTCTTGATTGAAGGTAGAACTTTCTAGTTACAAGAGTTCAATTCTAGGAGAGCATAAAATCTATGAAAGTCACTAAGAACCTAAACTAAAATAACGAACCTTCAAACTCCTATTTGAACGAATTTTTTTTTAGTAATTTAAAACTTTTGTGTGAAAAAAAATATTACACTGAATTTAGTTCTTCAATCTCGACGATTGTTTAGTCATAGACTATTATAAGTTCAAGACACGCCGCTATGGTGAAATTGGTAGACACGCTGCTCTTAGGAAGCAGTGCTAAAGCATCTCGGTTCGAGTCCGAGTGGCGGCATGCCACCTTCTAAAAAAAAGAAATAGATCCTATAATAAATTCAACTCCCGATTTCCATTTAAGAGACTCTTCGTTTTTAAAATTTTTTATGATATTTGCAACCTTAGAACATATATTAACTCATATTTCCCTTTCAATCGTTTCAATCGTAATTACAATTCGTTTGATAAGCTTTTTTTTAGTAGATGAAATTGTACAACTATATGATTCGTCCGAAAGGGGCATGATAGTTACTTTTTTCTGTCTAACAGGATTATTAGTTACGCGTTGGATTTATTCGGGACATTTCCCACTAAGTGATTTATATGAATCATTAATTTTCCTTTCGTGGAGTTTCTCCCTTATTCATATAGTTCCGTATTTAAAAAAAAAGAAAAATTATTTAAGCACAATAACCGGCTCAAGTGCTGTTTTTACCCAAGGCTTTGCTACTTCAGGTGTTTTAACTGAAATAGATCAACCTTCAATATTAGTACCCGCCCTTCAATCCGAATGGTTAATAATGCACGTAACTATGATGATATTGGGCTATGCGTCCCTTTTATGCGGCTCATTATTGTCAGTAGCACTTCTAGTCATTACATTTCGAAAAAATAGAAAGATTTTTTGTAAAAGTAATCATTTATTAAATGAGTCATTTTTCTTTGGTGAAATCGAATACATGAATGAAAGAAGCAATCTTTTACAAAATACTTCTTTTTTTTCTGCTAAGAATTATTACAGGTTTCAATTGATTCAACAATTGGATTATTGGAGTTATCGGGTTATTAGTCTAGGGTTTATATTTTTAACCATAGGTATTCTTTCAGGAGCAGTGTGGGCTAACGAAGCATGGGGATCATATTGGAATTGGGATCCAAAGGAAACTTGGGCATTTATTACTTGGATCATATTCGCGATTTATTTACATATTCGAACAAATAGAAACCTGCAAGGTGCAAACTCAGCAATTGTAGCGTCTGTAGGCTTTCTTATAATTTGGATTTGCTATTTTGGGGTCAATCTATTAGGAATAGGGCTGCATAGTTATGGTTTATTTACATTAACATCTAACTGAATTCAAGAAAAGATCTTACGAATACAAGGGAATACGACACATAGGAAAACTTTATGCGAATCGGCACGAACCGTGTGAATCAAATACAATATTTGATTCACACGGTTCGTGCCGATATGAGGTTCAAATTCATTTTTTTTTTTAAACTTTACTTAGAAATTTACGAGAAAAAGCTCTCTTTTGTTCATTTTAAAATTTTTTCATTGCAGAATGAATGATTTTTAAATCATAGGCTTTTTTGTTTTATTTATGAAAAAACTATTTATAAAAAGAATTAGATAAAATAACTTCGACCTTGTCAACCGATAGTGAAAAAATGAAATCGGGATACATACCAATACCTAGTACGGGTAAAAAGAGAGAAATCGAAAGAAATAACTCACGTGGTCCAGAATCCAAAAAATGACAGTTTGGAATATTAAAGAACTTGTATCCATAGAACATCTGTCGTGACATAGATAATGAATAAATAGGAGTTAATATCATTCCAATTGCCATTGCAAAAGTAATTAGTATTTTTGGCATTAAAAGATATTTTTGGCTAGTAATTATTCCAAAAAATACGATCAATTCGGCAACAAAACCACTCATACCTGGTAATGCAAGGGACGCCATGGAAAAGCTACTGAACATCGTGAATATTTTTGGCATTAGGATAGCTATTCCGCCCATTTCGTCAAGGTAAACAAGACGTATTCTATCATAAGTTGTACCTGCCAAGAAAAAAAGTGCAGCACCAATAAATCCATGAGAAATTATTTGTAAAAGAGCTCCATTGAGTCCTGTATCGGTTATAGAACCAATCCCTATAATTATGAAACCCATATGAGATACGGAAGAATAGGCTATTCTTTTTTTTAAATTTCGTTGGCCAAGAGATGTTGAAGCTCCATAGATTATTTGCATTGTGCCTACTATCACTAACCAAGGCGAAAATAGAGAATGTGCGTGAGATAATAATTCCATATTGATCCGAACCAATCCATACGCTCCCATTTTTAATAAGATTCCGGCTAGAAGCATACAAGTACTGTAATGTGCTTCTCCGTGGGTATCTGGTAACCATGTATGTAGGGGTATAATCGGCGATTTGACAGCAAAAGCAATAAAAAATCCAATATAGAATAGTATTTCCAAGACTACAGGATACGACTGATTAGCCAATGTTTCAAAATTTAATGTTGGTTCATTAGAACCATATAAACCGATACCCAAAACTCCCATTAAGAGAAAAATAGAACCTCCCGCTGTATACAAAATAAATTTTGTAGCTGAGTACAGACGTTTCCTCCCCCCCCACATAGATAGAAGTAGATAAACGGGAATTAATTCTAACTCCCACACGATGAAAAAAAGTAAAAGGTCCTGAGAAGAAAATAATCCTATTTGACCACTGTACATTGCTAACATCAGGAAATGAAATAATCGAGAATCTCGAGTAACCGGCCAAGCTGCTAAAGTCGCTAAGGTGGTGATGAATCCCGTTAGTAAAATGGGTCCTATAGAAAGTCCATCTATTCCTAATCTCCAATGGAAATCAAAAAAACGTATCCATTTATAATCCTCCATCAGTTGGATTAATGGATCATCCATTTGGAAATGATAACAGAATGTATAGGCCGTTAGAAGGAGTTCGGAGATACATATACATATAGTATACCAACGAATGGCCCTATTTCCTCTATGCGGAAGAAAGAAAATTAAGGAACCTGCAAATATTGGCAAAATTACAATTATTGTTAACCAAGGAAAATAATTCGTGGTAAAGACAAGATACACTTAGACCAGAAAACCCGTGCTCAAAAAATTTTGAGCACGGGTTTTGTCGGTAAAAAAATCAAATGGATTCAAGTAAAATTTTCTCGAACGTATTAATAAGCTAGACCCATACTGCGAGTTGTTTCGTGCCATAAATAAACTCGAACACTCAAGAAATCCGTTGGACAGGCAGATTCACATCTTTTACAACCAACGCAGTCTTCGGTTCTTGGAGCAGAAGCAATTTGTTTAGCTTTACATCCGTCCCAAGGTATCATTTCTAATACATCGGTTGGGCAGGCTCGGACACATTGAGTACATCCTATACACGTATCATAAATTTTTACTGAATGTGACATTGAATCTATACATTTTTGAACGTCATAAATTTTCGACCTAGTAAGCTTATAAACAAATTCTATATTTAGATACCAGACGAATCAACAAGTTCTCAGAATTTTTAGAATCAATCTACTTCTGGATTGGTTTATGAGAAAGGTCCAAAATACTTTGATTTCTTCGATTTTTGCAAACAAGATCATACCTTAATGTAACAAACATATTAATTCAAATTCCTTTATGAACATTAGAATTTATATGATTAATACTAGTTATTTAATAAATTCGATTGGTTAATACGAGTCGATTTTCGGTTACGATAAATTGATGAAACAATAGCTAGTCCAATAGCTGCTTCAGCGGCTGCAATAGCTATAACAAAAATTGAGAAAATGTCTCCTTTTAATTGACGATTATCAAAAAAATTAGAAAATGTTACAAAATTGATATTAACTGCATTCAATATAAGTTCAAGACACATAAGAGCTCTAACCATACTTCGACTTGTGATCAATCCATAGATACCGATAGAAAATAAATAGGCACTCAAAACAAGTAAATGTTCGAGCATCATTAACCAACTCCTTATCAATCTTATTCATTTCAATCTAAACAATAATTCCATCGAATCGATGGAATCGCATATAACAAGTATTCCATACTTGAATTCCTTATTTATTATTGACGAGCTAGAGCAATTGCCCCTATTAAAGCAACTAAAAGAATTATTGAAACGAGTTCAAATGGAAGAAAAAAATCTGTTGATAAATGAACTCCAATTTGTTGACTATTAGTTATCAAATCTTGCTCTAGAATCTGGTTTGATCGTGTAGTCCAAATAATACCGTACCATGAGGTATCTGGAATAGTAGTAATTAGTGAAATAAAAAGACTTGTACAAACCATCGAAGTAACCCCATCCCCAATAGTCCAAAGATGAAAATCTTTGTAATAGTCTGAACCATTCATGAACATCACAGCAAAAATGATTAAAACATTTATAGCTCCTACGTAAATAAGTAGTTGCGCAGCAGCTACAAAGTAGGAGTTCAATAGAGTATATAATAAGGATATACAAACAAGAACCAACCCCAACGAAAAGGCAGAATAAATTGGATTGGGAAGTAATACTACTCCTAGACCTCCTAAGATTAGACCCGATCCCAGAAAGACTAAAAGAAAATCATGTATTGGTCCAAGTAAATCCATTTAAAAAAATAGAAATTGAAATATTTCATGACTTTATTGACCTGAGCAGGAAAAAAGAAGTTACTTTATTTTTTATAATATTTCTTAACTAAATGAAATTTGACTGGGTGTGGGTTGATGTAGATAGTGTTAGTGGAGCACTCTCATTCAATATCCGAAAGCATAGTTTGAAACTATATATTTTGAAATCATTACTCTAATACTAATAGAAATATAGAAATATATTTTCAATCCAAATTCAAATTAAAGGACTATTTTAACCAACTAATCAAAAGTTTGTATTGATTAAAGAAAACCTTATCCTTTTAGATTCAAACTGAACTTTATTAATATTAATTTGAATTTAATTGAGAGTTTTTTTTGAATCAAGGGTTCTATCCATTTTTTATTTGAGGTGAATTGGAAATTGTTCGAATTGTGTAATCGTTAATTACTGATGTTGGTAACCGACCCAACGAAATTTGATTGTAATTCAATTCGTGACGATCATAAGTAGAAAGTTCATATTCTTCAGTCATTGATAAACAATTTGTTGGGCAATACTCAACGCAATTACCACAAAATATACAGATTCCAAAATCAATACTGTAATTAAGCAACCGCTTCTTTCGGATATCAGTTTCCAATTTCCAATCAACAACGGGTAGATCTATAGGACATACACGAACACATACTTCACAAGCAATGCATTTATCAAATTCAAAGTGGATTCGGCCCCGGAAACGTTCCGGTGTGATCAGTTTTTCATAGGGGTATTGAATAGTTATAGGTAAACGATTCACATGAGACAAGGTAATCATGAAACCTTGACCGATATACCTGGCAGCTCGTACTGTTTGTTGACCATAATTTATGAACTCAGTTACCATAGGGAACATATTGTGAATATGTATAAATAAAAAAATTTTATGCTTGTTTCTTTCTCTTGTTTGAGACAAGTCGTGAATATAGAATATTGTAGTATTTTACAGTGAAAGAAGTTGGGACGAAGTTGTTAATAATAGATTCCCCAGAGAAATAGGTAAAAGAAATTTCCATCCAAGATTTAATAGTTGGTCCATTCTCAGCCTTGGTAAAGTCCATCTTGTTGCAATAGGAATGAACAAGAACAAATAAGTTTTAGCTAATGTAATCAAGATACCGATTATTGTTCCAAAGACTTTACCCGCCCTATTTCTGTCAAAAATCTCAAGAACAAATATGTACGGAATAGAAAGATTCCAACCTCCTAAGTAAAGAACTGTTACAAATAATGAAGAAACTAGTAGATTTAGATACGAAGCAACGTAAAATAAACCAAATTTGATACCTGAATATTCAGTTTGATAACCTGCTACTAATTCTTCTTCTGCTTCTGGTAAATCAAAAGGTAATCTCTCACACTCGGCTAGAGAAGAAATTAGAAAAATGATAAACCCTATAGGTTGACGCCACAAATTCCACCCCCAAAAACCATATTTGGACTGCGCTTCAACTATATCAACTGTACTTGAACTGTTAGATAATCATAGTCGATGCTAACATCGCTGTTCCCATCGCTATTACAGAACCGTACATGAGATTTTCACCTCATACGGCTCCTCAGAGGTCACAAATAAATCTAAGGGCATTTCGCTATTATTTATCTTGATATTTTGTAGGATAGTTATCCTAAGGTTAAGTTCCGTAATTAGACCAACGGAATTCCGTTTGCTATATTTTATATTTAAAATAAAAAAGTGCTTCTGAATTGATCTTATCTTTTAATTAGAAAAATTGCATTTTTCTTTGTTGATCAACAACTTAATCCTTGAATAAAAGACTTTTTATAACAACAGTATATAGATATTTCAACCTATCATTTTCAATTATGAAAAAGAATTAAACCTTGCATTAGAATTCATGAATCATGACAAGAGTTCTATCTTTCTAACTAAAAAAATATAGGAAAAAAGAATCAAAAAAGGATCTCTTTTTTTGCAATTATTCTATTTTATTCCATTCCTATTCTCCTTTCTCATAAAAGGGGACTTTAACCAAAATAAAAGATTCTTTCGTTCTTGATAGTTATTTACTTAATTGGTGGATAGGAGCTTACTCTGGATCGGAATCGTGGGGAATACTTCTTGATCATTTCTACTAACTTAAAGCCCCAATTCGAATTCCTTTTATATACAGAAATACCCCTTGGATAACTTATAGAATTTCCATTACTAATCCTTTGTGTATTTTCGTCTTCCTAACCATCCACTCATTTTTGTTCAACCTACCGTTATGTTAATACACCTATGACAATAGATAATAAAAACCCATACAGTTGATCTTTTAAACCCGCTTCAAGCCATGATGACTCAGTAACCAATCTTGGGGTAAACAGTCTCTACTGCTTATGTTTACTTATAATTCTTGTACATAGGAAATGAGACTCAACTTTATTTACTGCAAATTTTGAAGCCGTTTTCTTTCACCCATATAACTATCTGCTTTAGGTCATCAACTCGAATGATGAATAAAAAAAAATGAAAAATGTATATTTAACTTTCTTCTTAAGAAAAGAGAAAAGAAAGAAAAAATAAGGGAAATTTTGTCTTTCACCGAATCGCACGTAGAGATATTGATAATACACATAGAGCTAATGGTATTTCATAACTAATTGATTGAGCAGCAGCCCTTAGACCACCTAAAAAGGAATATTTATTATTTGATCCATAGCCCGACATAAGAAGTCCAACAGGAACAATACTTGAAATGGCGATCCATAAAAAAACACCAATAGTAAGATCGGCTAGAACAAGGCGATAGCCAAAAGGAATTACTGAATAACTTAGGAAAATTGATATGACTGCAATGGATGGTCCGATACTGAATAAAAGAGCATCTCCTCTAGATGGAAGAAGGTTCTCTTTGAAAAGCAGTTTTGTACCATCTGCTAGAGCTTGAAGAATTCCTAAGGGCCCGGCGTATTCAGGTCCAATACGTTGTTGTATCCCTGCAGATATTTCTCTTTCTAACCAAACAATCACGAGTACACCTATTGTGATTCCTAATACAAGAGTAAAAATAGGGACAAGCATCCATATGATCCCATAGACCTCTTTTAAGGATTCCAATCTGAAAAAAGAATTAATAGCTTGTAGTTCGGTTGTATCAATTATCATTTTAACGATCAACTTCTCCCATAATAATATCTATGCTACCCAGTATCGTCATAATATCAGCCAATTTCATTCTTTTAACTAATTGAGGAAGAATTTGCAAATTGATAAAACCCGGTGGACGAATTTTCCATCTCCAAGGAAAAACACTCTGATCTCCTATCAGAAAAATTCCTAATTCTCCTTTTGGGGCTTCGACTCTCACATAAAGTTCTTGTTTCGACAATTCAAAAGTCGGAGAAGGTTTTTTACTAATAAATCGATATTCAAAATCATTCCATTCGGGATCTTTTACTTTATCAAAACGTCGGATTTCTAAATTCTCATAGGGTCCCCCTGGAATTCCTTCCAGAGCCTGTTGTATAATTTTTATGGATTCTGTCATTTCGCTGATTCGTACTAAATAACGAGCTAATGAATCCCCTTCTTTTTGCCATTGAACTTCCCAATCAAATTCGTCGTAACACTCATAATGATCAACTTTACGAAGATCCCATTGTATTCCGGAAGCTCGTAGCATTGGTCCTGATAAACCCCAATTTAGTGCTTCTTCTCCGCCAATAAAGCCTACGCCCTCAACTCGTTCTAAAAAAATAGGATTGCGTGTAATAAGCTTTTGATATTCAGTAACCCCTGTTAAAAAATAATCACAAAAATCTAAACATTTATCTATCCAGCCATGAGGTAGATCGGCAGCTACTCCTCCAATACGAAAAAAATTATGCATCATTCGCATACCGGTAGCAGCTTCGAATAGATCATATATTAATTCTCTTTCTCGAAAAATATAGAAGAAAGGGGTCTGTGCGCCAATATCTGCCATAAAGGGACCAAGCCATAACAAATGGGAAGCTATACGACTCAATTCCAACATAATGACTCGGATATAGCTAGCTCTTTTAGGTACTTGAATATTGCCTAATTGTTCAGGTCCATTTACGGTTATTGCTTCTGTGAACATAGTAGCTAAATAATCCCAACGTGTTACATAGGGCAAATATTGTATAATTGTTCGATTTTCCGCAATTTTCTCCATCCCTCTGTGTAAATAACCCAATATTGGTTCACAGTCAATAACATCTTCACCATCTAAAGTAACGATGAGTCGAAGAACACCATGCATTGATGGGTGGTGAGGACCCATATTGACTATCATGAGGTCTTTTCTTGTAGCTGGTACAGTCATAAGTTTTTTACCGATTCATTCTTCCATGAATTGTTGAAAGTTAAAAGAAGTTGATCAAAATTTAAACGAATAAAATAAAGACTTAAAATGACATGACTCTTCCAATTAACGAGCTTTTGTCTCTCGAATACTCAACTGACCAATTAATTCTTTATAACGTACTCTATTTTTTTTTGCCAAATAAGCCAACAGACGTTGACGTTTTCCCAAAATTTTTCGCAAACCTCTCTGAGATAAATAGTCTTTTTTGTGCGATTCCAAATGGGAAGTCAGTCTCCGTATTTTATTGGTAAAACGGAATACTTGAAATTCAACAGACCCCCTGTTTTCTTCTTCAGAAATAACCGAAATGGGTGTATTTTTTACCATAAAATATTTCCCCCCTTCCTCCTTTTAGACAAATATGGATTTTACTGATGAGTAATAATAATGATATTCATTTTAATGTGGTATATATAATAATTTGAATTTTTTTATGGACTCCCAATTTTATCAATTCACATTAATCAATCCAGTTTTGAATTAACTTTGATTCAGATAGGAATCCAAAAAGGTGATCCATTTTTCCATTCCGAAAAGGACATAATTTAGACCGAAAATGAATAAGATTCTGTTAATTGATTTCTAGGTCTAATTGATACGTTATTGGTTTTACTATCCATATTAGAATGAGATGCAAGACAGGTCATGTGTGAATCCTGTTTGCTTTCATAACCCTATAGAATAGAGCATATATACGAAAAATGTATTATCAACCACCTTTCAACCGTGGATACATATGTATCCTTAACATACTGAAACGACTGCCATTATTGGTATCAAACCAATAGCGATTCATACAAGCTAAATCTTCTAATCGATAATTAGGCCAAAGAAAAAACTTTAATTTAATTAATTCATTTTTATCTTTATCAAGATCTTTCTTTTTGTCCAAAAATTGACTACAGTTGTTCTTGGTGCAAAATGCTGAATTTCTATCAACATCATTCCTATTTTTTGAATTGAAACAAATTAGAATTCTCAACTCTCTACGGCGTCTAGGCGATAAAATATTTTCAGGGACAAGCAAATCAAAATAATTCTTATCAACATATGTTTGTTCTCGGTCTCTTTGATTAGTTTGGTGCTTACTTTTATGAACCAACGAAATACCTAAGGTTTGATACATAATAAATTGTCCATCATTTTTTACAGACAGACGGGTGGGTTCGATAACTAATACTCCCCTTTTGATCAATTCTGCAAGACTTAAATTTTTCTGAATCAGCATTATATCCAAACTTATTTCTCTTCTTTGAATCGAGGATATAGTAATTTTTCTTGGATTTATTAGTCTAAGCAGGAGACAATATATTTTGACATTATTGATCATTCTTTGATTTAAAACATCACTCCATCTCAATTGAAAAAGTAAATAACGTTTCAGGAAAAAATCTAGTTCTGCTTCCGTCTTGCTTTTGTATTGTTTTTTCTTTTTACCCTCTTTTCTTTTTATCTTTGCTACTCCATAATCCTCTTCACTATCTTTTTCTTGGTTTGTTGAAGAAATGGATCCAAGATTCCCTTGTTTTTGTGCATCTGATTTAAGATCTCCTCGGTCTGCAGCAGGTTCTTTTTCTTTTTGATTTCGATTTTGATTCTTTATTTGTTTATTCGATGGTATAACACATTCCCCTTTTTGTTTTCCATCAATGTTTTTATTTTCACTAATAACATTTTCATTTAGATTTAAATTGAAAAGAAGTACTTTGCTTGGTATAACCCACGGTTTCGTTTTATATAGATTATAAAGGAGTACAAATTCTGGAAAGAACCAAAGTTCCAAATTCGAAATGGGACGATTTAGTATTTCTTCATTCATTCCCATCCAATCCAAAAAACCCTTTTTTGGACTTGGAGAATTTTTTGGGGGATTTTGCGAAAATGTAAGATAAAAAAGGTCCTTTTTATCAATTTTATCAATTATTTGATAATTATTAGTACCAATCTTAGTATTTTGATTACTCTTGGTACCGATCTTGACCCAGGCCTCAATATCGACTTTTTTTCTAAGATAAAAATTGAGAATTTTCCAATTAAAATATTTTCTATCGAGGTTTTTTTCCATATATCTAATATCGTCCTTTCCTAGATAATGACTGATAGGGATACTCTCCAATATTTCAAAAGGGTTGTGTGTATATGTGTTGGAATTATAAAAAAAGTCTTGGTTCTTATTTACTTGTACTTGAAAGGGTGATTCAGAAATAGATAAATCCCCCTTATTTTCATAATTAATAGATTTATATGATAAAAGATCATATCTAGAGTTTTTTTGAAAATTCTCTTTTTGATTCAATAATGAATATACTTCAGAATCTTTTTGTTTTTTGTAATGAATTAATTGATCCTTTTCATATGAATTCCATTTGAAATTTGGATTTTGAGCTATACAATGTTGATTAACTTTATTTCTCCATTTTTCTGATATTAATTTAGACCATCTAATTGGGGATAAATCATATTGATAATGTCCTTTTAACCAATTTTTCCATTGATTCATTCCATAATTTGGAAATTTCTTAAGCCTGAATTCAGAATGAATTATTCCTTGTCTTTCAAAAGAATGCTTTATTTCAGTCTTAAGAAAAAAAGACGTTCGGGGGTAGTGAAAAATCGATCTTAATTTATACAAATTAATAACTTGAGTTTGTGATAATTTGTAAAATACATATGCTTGTGACAAGTAGGATAAGTCACAAAAAATATGTGAATTTGTCTTATTGCTAATAGTATCAATTGATTTTTTTATAGTCGAAATAAAGTAAATTGTATTTTTCTTTTTTTTATTAATTCTTTCTTGATTTGCCTTATTAATGGATTTCTCCATAATTTTTTTTATTGATTCAATAAAAAGTTGTGTATTAGGTTTGAGAATATTAATAATAAATAAAAAAATATCTATGTATATTCTTTCAACGAAAATTTTTATAAAAGAATCTAATTTAGAGACTAATTGGGCATTTCTTCTTTTTACTATTTGCCAAATATTTTTTGGTAATTTTAATCTTTTAATATTATAACTCCTTTTGTTAGGACTAATATATATTCCGGTGATTGGGATTATTTTTTGTTTCTCTTTTATAATTCTTTCTATTTGATTTTTGATTGTGCTTGTTCTATCAATCATATCCTTTTTTTTTTTTTCTGTCAGTGAAAAATTTGTCCAATTCGGAGATTGAATTTGACTAAAGGATTCATGAATTATCTGATTGCTGATTAAAGAATCTTTTTCGTTTTTAGTTTCATTCGATTCATATACTTCTCTTAATCTAAATAATATAATTGGATTTAATTTGGAAAGTTTTTTTATTATTCTTTTTAGAAATAAAAAACTTTCGATAATCCATTTTTTTGTTTCTTTTGAAACTGTTAGAAGTAATTTTGTTTTTCCCCTTAAAACCTTTAGAACTCGAAAATATGCCCTTTTGAATTTTACAATTTTTGTTTCCAGTTCCTTAAAAATGGGCTCAAAAAAGAAAGATTGTTTTCTGGGAGAACCAAAAGGAAGTTCAGTTTCCATTCCCCAAACTGTTAAAAAACAAAAATCATCTTTTTGTTTTTTCTTTTTCATTAAATCTCTATGAGAGGATCGTAGTTTAGATCTGTGCCAAGAGAAAGGAAATAAGATTTTTATCTGAATGCCGTCTGTCAACCAATTTTTCGGAAATTCTGTTTCCGATAATTGAACACCATTATACGTACATTTAATATGCATTTCTCTATTCCATTCCTGTAGATCCTCAGACCATTCAGGAAATTGCAATAATATCATACGTCCAATATTTTTGATTATTATGTATAAGGGCAAACAAATATATTTTCTAATAATCGATTGACTTATTAACATGGAACCTCTTATTACTTGCGCAAATGGAATGGTATCCCAGGCTTCTGCTATCTCTATCCGTGCTTGTTCTTTTCTTTTGTTCTCTTCTTTTTTGTCTTTCTCTGTTTTCTCTTCCTTTTTTCTTTCTTCTTCTGTATACTCCAGAATTTCAAATTCGGTCTCTTTTCCTACCCAATTTCTAAAAAGAAGTTTAATCAGTCCGGATATATCACGAGAAAAACGAGGGGATTTTTTTAGCCTGTCCAAAAAAAGGAGAGAATGTACATTTGCTTGAAACAGTTCCCAAATAACAATTTTACGTCTTTGAGAGCGCATAGAACCTTTAATTATTCCTCTTCGAAAATCCGACTGTTGCGAATAGCGTATCAAAGCCACTTCGTTTGTTTGATCCGGAGGATTAGTATCCTTATTAGTGTTAGGATCGTCATTTTCCCTGTTAGTAGTAAAAATAACTACACGTTTGGCTTTTCTTGAACGAATTTGATGATCAACTGGTACGTTTTCTTGATATTCTCCTGATTGTTGTTCTAAATCGGTAATTAATTTGTATGACCATCGCGGGACTTTTTTGCTGATTTCTTGTATTCCAACAGATTCTTTTTGAATTTTTTGACCATTAGGATGGGTTCGAATGACATTGAATAAAAATTTCAAAAATTTTCTTTTTGTTTCGAAATCTATTTTTTCTTGTTCTTGGTCTGAAAATAAAGAAAGACTTTTCAAATTGAAATTCGATTTTTGTTCTATATTAAATTCACCAGCTAAAAGTAAAAAATTACGAATTTCTGTTAATAATTGTTTTTTATCAAACAGATCCATTTTCTGTTCAAATTCTTGGTAATCAGTATCCGGAAGAAGAATACTATGAATCCGATTTATACCAAGCGTCTCTCTTAAATTTTCTATCGAAGTTTTAGAGGATGAAATTTTTTTTTTGATTCTTCCGCGATACGCACCTTTCAAAAAAGGATCATACATTTTAGGAAAATATTCGTTTTTAGTATCATCATTACAAAATCGAGTTTTTGTTTCGAGTGTGTCCAGAAAAAGCAATTCCTTGTCTAGGGCTTCAATTCGATTTCTAAACTCATTGTTTAAATTATTTCTTTTTTGATTCTTTGTATAAACCCAAGCGTTTTGAAATTCATTAAAGGAATTTTTATTTAGTGTGGACAGAGATATCTTTCTTTTTATCATTTCCCAAAAAGTTGACAAACTCGGCAAGTATGTAAAAGATATTTTTTGTTTTCCATCACTTTCGCCTGTCTCAAAGAAATATTGTGACATTTCTTTTCGTAGAGCCTTTTCAAATCGGTTATTTATTATGTAACGAAATGGGCGATTCCATCGGTTATAATCAAAAAGAGTAGTTACAAGAGGTTTTTCAAAGCGGAAGAGTTCCTTTGTTTCAGTAGCTTTTTTATCT
>JAMWEH010002230.1:105000-107500 GCA_024721245.1 Mitragyna speciosa
TATAGAAGAGAACTAGAACAAAACAAAAAAATCAAGAGCTTCGAGCCAATAAAGACTGAGAAAATTGACTCAAAAACAAATTTCATTATGAACTCCATTGTAAAATTTGGACCTAACCATTAAATAAGAAGTGATGGGAACGATGGAAACTGTGAATACAAAAGATTTTATTAAAATGAATCTTAATGATTCACTGGTCGGGATGGCGGAACGAACCGGAGATCAATTCATCTATTCTGAGAAGTCACGAAACAATCCTAAAATTGAAATCGAAGAGTAAATATTCGCCCGCGAAAACTTTCTTTTTTTTGGATTGCTAAATTTGAACGATAAAAAAAAAACAATTTATAAAAAAAAAATAACAATAGGATTTCTAAAATAGAAAATGTTTAGTTATCTATTCAAACAAGATACACAAATTACTAATAGATTAGATGAAATCTCAAAGAATCCCACGATTCAAATGTATTAAATAAATACATATCTATTTTATTAATTAATTAAAATTCTATCTTACCTCAAATTGAATATTTTTATTTTTGAATCCTTTTATTCATATTCGCGAGGAGCCAGATGAGAAGAAATTCTCACGTCTGGTTCTGTAGTAGAGATGGAATTCAGAAAGAACCATCAACTATAACCCCAAAAGAACCAGATTCCGTAAACAACATAGAGGAAGAATGAAAGGAATATCTTATCGAGGGAATGATATATGTTTCGGTAAATATGCCCTTCAGGCACTTGAACCTGCTTGGATCACAGCTAGACAAATAGAAGCAGGTCGACGAGCAATGACACGAAATGTACGTCGTGGTGGAAAAATATGGGTACGTATATTTCCAGACAAACCAATTACAGTAAGACCCGCCGAAACGCGTATGGGCTCAGGTAAGGGGTCCCCCGAATATTGGGTAGCTGTTGTTAAACCAGGTCGAATACTTTATGAAATGGGCGGAGTAACAGAAAGTATAGCTAGAACGGCTATTTCAATAGCAGCATCCAAAATGCCTATACGGACTCAATTCATTATTTCGGGATAAAGGATAAAAAAGTAGAACCAAGAGAAATGGGTCTTGGAAAATTGCAAATTTTTTTATTTTAGACAAAGAATATTTCTTTTTTTTTTTTCTTCGTCTTTTGCATTGAAAGAACAGATTACAAAATGATATGATTCAACCTCAGACCCATTTAAATGTAGCAGATAACAGCGGGGCTCGAGAATTGATGTGTATTCGAATCATAGGAGCTAGCAATCGTCGATATGCTCATATTGGTGACGTTATTGTTGCTGTTATCAAAGAAGCAGTACCAAATATGCCCCTAGAAAGATCAGAGGTGGTCAGAGCTGTAATTGTGCGTACCTGTAAAGAACTCAAACGTGACAATGGTATGATAATACGATATGATGACAACGCTGCAGTTATTATTGATCAAGAAGGAAATCCCAAAGGAACTCGAATTTTTGGCGCGATCGCACGGGAGTTGAGACAATTAAATTTTACTAAAATAGTTTCATTAGCTCCCGAGGTATTATAAACCAAGATCGTGATATGTTTCTAATAGGGTATTTGAAAGAAATAGATTAATAAATAGATTGTATCTCACGTATATACCTTTATTAATTATTCATAAACAAATAAGTAAAAAAAAGAAAGACATGTTGATTATATCAAATTTGGAATCACTAACAATTTTAGTTCATCATGGGTAGGGACACTATTGCTGAGATAATAACCTCTATAAGAAATGCTGATATGGATAAAAAAAGAGTGGTTCGAATAACATCTACTAATATTACCGAAAATATTGTTAAAATACTTTTACGAGAAGGTTTTATCGAAAACGTGAGAAAACATCGAGAAAACAACAAATATTTTTTGGTTTTAACGCTGCGACATAGAAGGAATAGGAAAGGCCCCTATAGAAATATTTTAAATTTAAAACGGATCAGTCGACCTGGTCTACGAATTTATTCTAACTCTCAACGAATTCCTCGAATTTTAGGCGGGATGGGAATTGTAATTATTTCTACTTCTCGAGGTATAATGACAGACCGAGAGGCTCGACTAGAAGGAATCGGTGGAGAAATTTTATGTTATATATGGTAATCTTTTTAATATACAAATTGGATTCAAAACTTACTATTTGTAATTGTAAAAAAAAAAAGAAAAGGGACGAGTTGTCTAATATTGTTCCTCCTCCATTAGTTGATACTTCAAGGGGGCTTTACCTGGAATGAAAGAACAAAAATGGATTCATGAAGGTTTAATTACCGAATCGCTTCCCAATGGCATGTTCCGGGTTCGTTTAGATAATGAAGATCTGATTCTAGGTTATGTTTCAGGAAAGATCCGACGCAGTTTTATACGGATACTACCAGGAGATAGAGTCAAAATTGAAGTAAGTCGTTATGATTCAACCAGAGGACGCATAATTTATCGACTCCGCAACAAGGATTCGAAGGATTAGGTGATTTTTTATTTTAACTTGAACATCCCTT
>JAMWEH010002230.1:115000-117500 GCA_024721245.1 Mitragyna speciosa
TATGAGCGAATGCGTGCATACTTATTCATTTCATCGCCCTATTCATAATAATTTGACTTTATTCATCCTGTTTTTCTTTATGACTTTTTCTAATCCATGGATAAAATAAATACGATAAAAGCCAATATATATTATAAAGACAATAAAATCATATTCTTACGTTTCTACATCAAAGTGAAATACAGTACTTAGTTCTTTTTTCTTTCATTTAATGCCTATTGGTGTTCCAAAAGTCCCTTTCCGAAGTCCTGGAGAGGAAGATGCATCTTGGGTTGACGTATAGTGCGACTTGTCAGACATATTGGGTCGTATGGGATTTCCCCGTTTTCTTCCCGGATGGAGATATCCTCTGTTTCGCCCAACCAAGAAAGATTCATCGAATCATCAAAAATTTGGAGCGTGAAGTGCAATTAGATCTATTTTGGGGGGATTAATATTACTTCGAATAATTTATGGTTGGCTTGGTTGGACTAAAAAACTCAAAAATGAAGTATTCAGGCTCCGTTTAGAAAAACCCAATTTGATTGGTAATATATCTATGATTACTAGTTCTATCATAAATGATTCCGATTTGGCTTCTTTGTCAAGCGAGTTAATGTTAATAAATACTTGGTAGAAGGTGTGAAAAAAAAAAAATGGAAAAAAAAAGCAGAAAGTCATAACAAAAAGAAATGGTAAGGGGGGCATTTGTCCTATATGTGCAAATCAAAATCGGGCAAATCTTTACCCGGAGTAGAGCATAAACCTAAAAAGATGAAAGAGACCCACTCAGGAACAAAAAAATACCATCGTGATTTGGATTAAATCTCGATGAAACAATACATCAATGAGAAGTTAATTCGATGAGTTTAGTGACTTTTTTATTTTATTTACTTTATTAAATATTAAATAAAAATGAAATAAAGGAGTCAAAACTTGTGTTTATTGAAGAAGAAAAACCCTTTTGTTAGAGGTCAAAAAGAACCTGTTATCAAAAAGAACCTGTTATGAGAAAAGTGAGAAAAGAAAGAGGACTGGAATCTATACATTGATTCTTTTTTTGTTTTCGCAATTTTTTTGAACCGTATGCATCAAAAGGTGCATGTACGGTTTCTGAGGGATACACTTCTACCCTAATCAACCGACTTTATCGAGAAAGATTACTTTTTTTAGGTCAAGCAGTTGATAGCGAGATCTCAAATCAACTTATTGGTCTTATGATATATCTCAGTATCGAAGATGATACCAAGGATCTGTATTTGTTTATAAACTCTCCCGGCGGATGGGTAATACCTGGAGTAGCTATTTATGATACTATGCAATTTGTGCGACCAGATGTCCATACAATATGCATGGGGTTAGCCGCTTCAATGGGATCTTTTATCCTGGTCGGGGGAGAAATTACCAAACGTCTAGCATTCCCTCACGCTTGGCGCCAATGAGATTTTTATTTGAGAAAAAAAAGAAGACTATGCCTTCGCCCTATGAAATATGAATATTAAGTAATAATAGCATGGCACTTCGAATTCGATATGAGAAATTTTTGCATTATCAAAAAATTAGATTATGTATCGAAAGAGTAGTATGAGATAAAGGATATTTCCGATTTGCTCTTATTTATCGGGAGTCCAGTTCGGCGTCACAAACCCTTTTGTTTTTATATTGGAAGGTTCTTAACAATATTTATGTTATGTAAAGAATGAATGTGAAAAAAAAACAAGATTTTTCCCTTATTTGATTGGATCAAAAAGAAACTTTGGGATTGCTGAATCACAGACAAAAAAACAATAAAAATGAATATAAATATATAAGGCAACGGAGCCATCGTAGTATTTTTTAACTATTCCGAAAGGAAGGGTGGCATTTTGATCATTTAACCGTCTGGGTCTGATATATTCTTCTCTTTCTTCAATGGAGGGGAAAGGTCAATTTTTTTGTAGAGCCGTATGCATATGCAATGTACAAAAGATGCCCGTACGGTTGTTCAATTCTATCTTTTTCCTATTATTCTTTATCTTTCTTTTTTCTTCCTTCATCATGTGAGATAGAGGAGGACCCTTTGATTATGTTATATCATCAGGGTAATGATCCATCAACCTGCTAGTTCGTTTTATGAGGCACAAACGGGAGAATTTATCCTGGAAGCGGAAGAACTGCTGAAACTGCGTGAAACCCTCACAAGGGTTTATGTACAAAGAACAGGCAAACCCCTATGGGTTGTATCCGAAGACATGGAAAGAGATGTTTTTATGTCAGCAACAGAAGCACAAGCTTATGGAATTGTTGATCTTGTAACGGTTGAATGAAAATAACATGGATTTCATGCAAATCCGCGATTTGAGATTTTATTTCTGAGTTTAATATTCTATTAAATAGAAGGGATTCATAATCATCCGGTTAGGATCAATCTAAACCAGTCCATTATGTATACAATTCAACATGCCAACTATTAAACAACTTATTAGAAATACAAGACAGCCAATCAGAAATGTCACGAAATCCCCCGCTCTTCGGGGATGCC
>JAMWEH010002230.1:122500-130000 GCA_024721245.1 Mitragyna speciosa
ATTACTATACCTTCCCTATTCATTGCGGGTTGGCTATTCGTCAGCACCGGTTTAGCTTATGATGTGTTTGGAAGCCCTCGGCCAAACGAGTATTTCACAGAAAGCCGACAGGGAATTCCATTAATAACTGGCCGTTTTGATCCTTTGGAACAACTTGATGAATTTAGTAGATCTTTTTAGGAGGTCCTAATGACTATAGATCGAACCTATCCAATTTTTACAGTACGATGGTTGGCTGTTCACGGCCTAGCTGTACCTACCGTCTTTTTTTTGGGATCAATATCAGCAATGCAGTTCATCCAACGATAAACCTACATCCGAATTATAGAGCTATGACACAATCAAACCCAAACGAACAAAATGTTGAATTGAATCGTACCAGTCTATACTGGGGGTTATTACTCATTTTTGTACTTGCTGTTTTATTTTCCAATTATTTCTTCAATTAAGAAAACGAAAGAGAATAAATAATAATTCTAGACATTCTCTTAGCGCATTCGGAAGGATCTTATCTCAAAATTATCCATGACTGTTTATGTCTCTAGCACGAACACTTGATGAAATGTGGAGGGAAGTGAGGTAAATGGCCGATACTACTGGAAGAATTCCTCTTTGGATAGTCGGTACTGTAACTGGTATTCTTGTGATCGGTTTAATAGGTGTTTTCTTTTATGGTTCATATTCCGGATTGGGTTCATCCCTGTAGTAATCGAATGAATTAAGTTGTAGACATGAAAGCGTAAGAACTCAGCGGGATTCCCCTCTTTCTTTGTCTGATTCGAGGGGGAAGGGCCCGTTGAGTTCTTAAGAATCATACTATTTTTTTTTCGTCCAAATGACAAAATAGATTTCCTTTTCTGCTGTTTCAAAAAACCCCATTTCTTTTTTCTGATGATATTTTTGAAAAATGAATTTCATTAAGTAATTTAGAACACCCGCCGCTTGACAGTATCTATCGGTACTTTTATTTCATAGAAGAAAGAAGGAATCACTCAATTTCTTGGATGATATAATATATATATTTGTAGATTATATATTGTGCAAATACTTTCTATACCAATAGAACTTTCCTCTATTTATTTGACTTCTTACTCTATTTATTTTAGTATCTTATCCAAATTGACAATTTTTATAATAAGTTCTATTTAATCAATAAAATTCCCCCTCTTGTTTTTTTTTTATTTGTCCACTACTTCTTTTCTTATACTTAGAGTTTATACTTATATTATTTTATTTTGTAATAAATCGAAAAAAGTTCTGATACATCTGGAAAGCAAGACCGGGAATCTTTGAAGAACAGGATCAAGAATCATTACTCTTTCGACACAAGAAAGGGAATTTTCTAAACCCCCTTCTTGTGTCGAAGACTAGGAAGACGAATAATCTCTTCTAGAATTATTTGTTTCCCGCATTTATCCCTTCTATTACCCGATTACTTCTGTGTAGTATCTAATCTAATTGGATTCTATTTAGAATCTAAAACTATTGATCAGTTTTATGACATTGAAATCTGGAAATCTGGCAATAGTAACATAGCCACATCACCCCAATTTGGATAAAAAAACAAAGAAAGAGGAGGAAAGTCAAGTAGTTTTCTTCAAAATTTACATACTATAGACTAGCAATGCGGTACAAGAAATTCCCAGCATCTCATAGAAAAAAGTATAAACAAGCAAAGTTGATAAATCTGCAAGTCTAGAAATTCATTTCGGCCAATTGAACCTTCTCGAACTGTTTCTTTTTAAGAACCAAAAAGATTTGTGCCAAAATAACAGATGCCAAGAAGAACAAAAGGCCTTGGACACGTAATGGATCTTGAAGTACTATTTCTGCATCTCCCTGACCAAATCCGCCCACATTAGGATTACTCGTTAATGGTTGATCCAATTTGATGGATTCACCCTCTGAAACAAGAAGTTCTGGTCCTGGGGGGATAATATCAACCACCTGACGTCCATCCGTATCTGTTATGGTTATTTCATATCCCCCCTTTTCTTTTCGTATGATTTTGCTTACTATACCCGCTGCTGTAGCATTATAAACTGTATTGTTACTCTTGCTCCCGTCGGGATAAATCTGACCCCTTCCCCTGTTCCCGCCTACGTATATAGGATATTTTAAGAAGTGAACATCTTTCTTAGTGGTGGGGTCGGGGGAAAGAATAGGAAAGGTAATTTCGCTATATTTTTGACCGGGGACAGGTCCTATCACAAGAATATTTTTTTTATTGGGGCGATAGCTCTGAAAAGACAAATTGCCTATCTTTTCTTTAATCTCGGGAGAAATACGATCGGGGGGAGCTAATTCAAACCCCTCCGGTAAAATAAGAACAGCCCCTACATTCAAACCCCCTTTTTTACCATTAGCAAGAACTTGTTTCAGTTGCATATCATAAGGAATTCGAACAACTGCTTCAAATACAGTATCAGGAAGTACTGCCTGTGGAACCTCAATATCTACGGGCTTATTAGCTAAATGACAATTGGCACATACAATACGCCCAGTCGCTTCTCGTGGATTTTCATAGCCTTGTTGTGCAAAAATGGGATATGCATTTGAAACGGCTGTCCGAGTTATGATATATATCATGAGCGATACGGAAATAGATCGAGTAATCTGTTCCTTTATCCAAGAAAAAATATTTCTAGTTTCCATGGTCCAACCGTTGATCTCAAAATTTCTACAATAAGTGGGGTAAGTCGCTAGTATAGTTCCCTATCCACGATTCTGCTAGTTACTGGAATAAATTAAATCAAATAATATTCTACTGGAATTATATAGGATGAATCCCCCAGACGGGGCGAAATAGAAAGCGTAAGTACGATTTTCAATGCTTTGTTTATGTACAACTACAAAGTAACAAACGTTCTAGATTACTATCAGTGGATTTTTTATCAGTCATTCATTGAATGATAAATAACTACAAGTGAAGGAGATACGCGATTTAAATAACGGAAAATCCAATATTTAAAAATTGTATCAAGAATGACTGGAAAGGTGGAGACAAGACCAGATATAATCTGATCATTATGAACAAATCCAAAATCTTTGTAGACAGAGCCAACCATTAGTTCCCAACCGTGGGGTGAATGGAATCCGATACATAAATCCGTTAATAAAAGAATAGAAAAAGCTTTGACTGTGTCGCTTAAGTTATATAGGAATTCCTGGGCCCAAGAGTTAAGAATAACAAGTTCTTCATTACCCAAAATAGAATAACCGCTTAGAATAACAAAACAGATTATATTTGTCGAGAAGTGCAAAATCGTATGGATCCGATCCTCGTTGTGTATCTTGATTAATTGGATCGTTTCTTTTTGGATTCTTATACGAAGTTTTTGTAGATGTGTCTCTGAATATTCCTCGATCATTTCGTCCAAGACGAGGAGTTCCTCTAATTCTATGAATTTTTCTAGAATACTCTTTTCTTGAATATCATTCAAAAAAATTTCGGATTGACCAGCATTCCACCAATTAGTAACCCAAGATTCCAGACTTTTATTAAATGAGAGAGAAAGCCACCAGGGCAAAAATACTATAGATACAAGATATAAAGGGGGAGTGAGTGCTTTCTTTTTTGCCATTTTTTCATCTGTGAATTGTTAATCAACCCACCTCATTCGTCGACTCTATGCAATCGACTATTTCTTTCACGCATGAGTTATATACAAGGTATGAAACCATACAAGGTATGAAACCTATAAATCTATTTTCTTTGTGGTTATTGAATCTAGAAAGACTAGAGAAATCAACTAAGAATCCACTGCGAATGAAGAAATACTAAAAAATATCGTTTCCCGATATCTCAATCGGTCAACAATTGTTTCCTTTCGATAAATGATTGAAAGAACCATGAATATTAGTTCAATTTTGAGACGAAAGAACCTTTTTATCTATCAAATAGCAAATTATCCAATATTTCAAAACAAATTCACTGATTACTCACAGTCAGGAATAGAATAATTGAGGGAAAGAGATTGTGATAATCAAAGCGGCGAAACAAGACAGAAATTGGCTAGTTATCATTATTAAGAAATCGAATTGTTATTTTTGTATTGGTCATTAAGGAACACAAAAGAAAGGAGAAAAAGAAAGGTCGATTGACAAAAAAAATAATTTACAAGATAGAATTTATCTGTATCAATTCCAACAAATATTGAACTTAAAAAGAAGATCAATTTCTTTATACCGAAATGGTTTGATATATGAAATGAATCTATTATTTCGATTTGTTACTTGTTTGAATTGAGTTGCGTGGATTTGCATACGTATAAAAACCACAATACGTATAAAACCACAAAAAGAGTTTCGTTTTATGGTTGTTCCGCCTGCTTTGGCTCGAATGAACCTTCTGATGAACCTTCAGACTTAAGTTATGTTATAGAAAAAAGAAGATTCTTGCATTTTTCCCTCCTACTGAGAAAGCGTCTATTTTTCGTGCATTTCTCAAAAAACTTCAATTGGTACGCGCAAGAAATAGGCCAATTCGGCAGCTTTTTGTTCAATTTCTCGTGGAGTCAAATTCTCATCAGTACGAGTTAAGGGAATGGTCCCCTGGCCCCGGATGTCCATATAAAGGACACGACGCGCATAAATACCCTCTTTAACTTCTATTCGAATGGACTGAATATCTTTTATAAGGAATCGGAGGAATATGCGACGATTTTTTCCAGGAAATCCCCAACGAAAAATACACACTATGTCTTCCTTTCTATCGAATCGATCATAACCACTGCCTACATTCCAGGAAATTGTGCACCATAAATAGGAGCTAATAAAGAGACCCGCAATTCCGTAGAAAGACATCACGATTCCTTGTGGAAAAAAAACGATTTGCTGAGACGGAAAAAAAGATATCAAATTTCTACCAAGATAACTGGAAGTTCCAACCAATAAGAATCCTAATGAACCTAAAAAAAGGATAAAGGCCCAGCAGAAATTACTTATTTTTCGAGACCCCTTTATAAGTTCTATCCATATATGTTCTGATCGCCAACTCATACTTGATACGATTACATTTTATTAGAATTGAGAGAATACCTCAAATTAATTTGACTTTACTTTTTTTGTTTACGAAGTAACTCTCATCAACTAGCACTAGTTTGATGTAAACCTTTAGGAGTAATTCATCAAATTAGTTAAATCTAATAAATCTAAAATAATAACATACCCTTCATATGATCCCACTATACATATAGATCCACCGACTTTCTCTTTCAGTTATCCAGTGATCCTGATCGATTTGAAAACAGCTAGAATTCATTTACCTATATATCATGTTTCTGCAGGCATAAGAGTTCTTTCCTTTATGTTCGTCAAAAATCACATGTTATACCATATTCTACTACATAGATATCTTATCTGTGTTATGATACAAATCTAAGTTTTGAAAAAAAAAATGGAAGAGATTGGGTCCCATCGGATCTAAATAATCTTATTTTTTTGAACATGAAGAGATAAAGAAGCCATTGCAATTGCCGGAAATACTAGGCCTACTAAAGGCACAAAAATAGAGGGAAAGCTGAAAGTTGTCATAGAATAGGTGCCTCGATTTAGTATTTGTACCTGTTATTATTATTTATAAATAAAGATATCTTATAATAATTATAATTAAGAATTTGAATTCTTTTGCATTTTATTATTAATTTAATTCAATTTGAAATTCTTAGTATAGATCTAAGTATCTATATATCTATATTTAAATATCTAAGTGAATATATAGAAAGTTAATATATAGAATAAACGCAAAAAGTGTAGAACTAACCAAATGAACTTATTCATCTTTTGAATCTTTCTACACGAAAGATATGTATAATAATCTACTTTTTCTTTTTCTTGATTTCTTTGTCTTTTATTCTTGTCTTCTAATTTTAGAATCTTAGAGATTATCGAAAGATTCATTAGAATCCGAACCAATAGGGATTTGTAGCTAAAACGGGATTTTCGGAAAATGGAAATAAAATAGAGAAAAATAAAAAACTCTCCATTTTTTATATTTGAATTATATACGTAAGATAAGAAGAAATTCGTTTTGTTTGCCTAATTTGACGAATTCACTCTTTTTTTTGATAGAGACTTCTTAATTAGTAATCAGAAATATAGGTAAAAAAAGAATTATCCGCAACTTTTGATTCTTTCTACAATTCGATCTTATGTCACCAAAGAAAATTCCATTCTTATTTCCTTTGATTCCGATAAACTAACTACTCATTTGCTACAAATAACAAATAATTAAACTTACTGCTCTATTTCATTTTGATTCAAAGGAAAGAAAGCGTGGAACTTAAATAACTCACTTAGAACGCTTTTTAAAAGATTACGTGGTACCATTAGGTCGAATAAACCTTTCTGGAATAAATATTCAGACACTTGCGAACCTTCAGGTACTGTTGTATTCAATGTTTGTTCAATTACTCTTTTACCCGCAAATGCAATGTAGGCATTAGGTTCGGCAATAATGATATCACCCAACATACCAAAACTAGCTGTCACTCCGCCAGTAGTAGGAGATGTAAGGATTGATACATAAAATAACTTTTTATTTGATTGAAAATCATATAAAGCAGACGAAATTTTAGCCATTTGCATCAAGCTCAAACTCCCTTCTTGCATGCGTGCCCCCCCGGAAGCACATACTATAATAAGAGGTAGAAACTTATTGGTAGCGTACTCAATCAAACGGGTGATTTTTTCCCCGACTACGGATCCCATACTACCCCCCATAAACTGAAAATCCATAACCCCAACTGCTACGGGAATGCCGTTTAGTTGACCTATGCCTGTTTGAACAGCCTCAGTTAATCCTGTCTTATTTTGATAAGAATCAATACGATCTTTATAAGGTTCCTCTTCCGAATGAAATTCAATGGGATCCAGAGAGACCATGTCTTCATCCATAGGATCCCAAGTACCGGGATCAATCGAAAGTTCGATTCTATCTGAACTACTCATTTTCAAATGATATCCACACTGTTCACAAATATTCATTTTTGATTTCAAAAATTTCTTATAATTTAATCCATAACAATCTTCGCATTGAACCCACAAATCCCTATATTTTTGAGTTACATCGCTTTCATTAGAACTTTCACTTTCATTAGAACTTTCGCTTTCATTAGAACTTTCACTTTCATTAGAACTTTCGGTTATAGTTAAATCGTTAGCCTTCTCGAGGATTCGTATACTCGAATCCTCCCCTTCACTATTATTTCTACTTTCACCACAAATGGAACTATAAATGTAACTATCGCTGTAATTATCACTACCACTTACAACGGAAGTATCAATCCAGATTTGAGACTGAAGATAACTGTCAATGCAACTATTAATATGATCATTCCAACTATATTGAGTATCATACATGTAACGATTATAGTAGGTATCTTCACTCGTAGATCCATTATTGAGATAACTAGAATTCCGATAACTATAAAAAGAACTTTCTAGCTCACTCAGAAAAGAATGATTGTTATCAATCTCAAAATTTTGATTTTCAATATC
>JAMWEH010002230.1:160000-162500 GCA_024721245.1 Mitragyna speciosa
AATGAGATACTATACATAAGAGGATCTTCCCCCAAGCGAGTCACATATTGCACATTTACCCACTTGTTTTATAATTTTTAAAATTGTATTTATGCTTTATCGACTCCCATTTATTTCATATTATGATTTAGGCCATAAAAATCGGTGAAGTTTACTCTCTTCCTTTTCGAAATCCGAGAAGTGCCTGTGCAACTCTTGTTGATGGTTCAATCAATTACTTCTTCAGAATGCTTGCTAATGATTTTATTACTATATGCCCATATCCTTTTTCCTTCATTGATTTTATTCTTTTCTTTCGATAGATACCAAGATTCCTATTAAAAATCATAACAAGTCTAGTAATTAGAACCATAAGACATAAGAGTAAAACCATTATTTTAGATTGATCGAAAGAAATACAAATAAATGGAACAAATAAATAGAATTGGGTGCTATGTCAATTCCATATACGGAATTGATATCCACATACAAATATATGAAGATAATATTGTAGATTAATCTATATTAAGCCTCTATCTTTATTGTATATTGTAAAGTACAACTTTACCCATTATACAACTTTATACACTACAATAATTCTAATAGATAGATCGTATGGTAGAGAGATTCATCTACCATACGATCTATCTATTAGAATACTGTCAATCATAATCCGCTTATTTCATTTAATAAATTTAAGACGCGAATTGGAATCCTTTTCATTTTTTTTCATGAATTTTTGATAAGAACTCGTAAGTCAAGTTTAATTCAAATTAATTATTTTGACTGACTGTTTTTACGTAAATTATAAGTAGAAAAGCCGTAGGAACTAGAATGAATAGTGCAGTAGCAATAAATGCAAGAATATTGACTTCCATAATCTAATCTTTTTTTTACTTCGCAATAACTCGGGATTTAATCCCATAGAGATGATAAACCCTTCGCCTGTAAATTCAATGAATGAATTACCTCTCGATGATTTTGAATCGGATCAATATCATGAATAACAATATCTGAACTATCAAATCAATTCGTCGTCGAAAATGGAATAGTATAACATAGAAAGTTCTTTTATCCATCCCGAATCCCAACTTGGATTCTTGACCCAATCCAAAACTCCTTTATTCGGTTCCGTTCTTTTTTTCTATAACCTACCTTTCACCTTTCGTGTACAATCATCTGATCAAGTATCATCAGATCGCCCTTCCACTTCCATTAGTCACGTAGTTACAAATCCAAACAAAAAATAAAAAGAAAAGAAAGAAATTATTCATTACCTTGTTAAGAGGAGTTGGATCTTTGATTGATCTGTCTTTTACTCCCCCTCCGTAGATTATTAGCGCTGGGAATATATATCAAAAGCCCGGTGTGCAATCTGAATGAAATCTATTTTTCAATTCAATTACTAATTGAGGTTACGTCAATTAGTAATTGAGGTTACGCAAAACCAGAAAGAGAAATTGTTTAATCTAAAAAAATATTCTATCGGGAGAATTTTGTTAAAGTTAAATTCATTTTTGATTGTGAATTCCATTTGTGTATGCGCGCTCCCCCCAAAAAATATAGTATTCTATTGCACGGATCGGGAACAGTCGAAAAAGAAGACTCAGTATTTCTTGGAATACTTACTATACTGCTACCAATAATTGGACTAATCCACCCACATATGTTTTTTTCCTACCAAAAGGAAATAAAAAAGAAATAAAGAACCCCCTTTTTGGTTTGGGAATGAACTTCTGCCCCCGGCCCCTTTTCATAGAAAGGGAGAGATGAATTGATTGCTGTATTTATTGGATCCGTCGGGACTGACGGGGCTCGAACCCGCAGCTTCCGCCTTGACAGGGCGGTGCTCTGACCAATTGAACTACAATCCCAGTGAAATTGAAATAAGGGATCTAGCAGAGATTTTTATTCTTTTTTATCTCCGTATCGAGTATTTCTGAAAGACAGGGGGGTTATACCCTCTCGTGATAGATTGGCAAATTGGGCGAATTATTGGGCCGAGCTGGATTTGAACCAGCGTAGACATATTGCCAACGAATTTACAGTCCGTCCCCATTAACCGCTCGGGCATCGACCCAGAAAGAATCACTTTTATACTTATTAGTAATCCACGATTAACTTACTTTCATAGTAGCCTACCCCCAGGGGAAGTCGAATCCCCGCTGCCTCCTTGAAAGAGAGGTGTCCTGAACCACTAGACGATGGGGGCCTACTTGCCCAACCGCCATCATACTATGATCATAGTATGAACAGTTTTTTGAAATTGTCAATATAATGAATGGTATGATTGGATCTGAAGGATCTTTCTGCCTTTTCTAAGTGCAGAGAATTTTGCGATTCGTCATTCATGAATCATTCATTCTAATCGCCATTCTCCACTCTATTCTATATAGAAATAAATCCAGTATAGAAATCTATATTGTTTAGTCTAATATAAAATCAAAAAAGTAGAAATAATACAAAGGGTAGTATTTTGTCAGCCAGTCGTTGGTCCAAAAAGGGGGTTAAGTTCTATTTC
>JAMWEH010000492.1:0-24800 GCA_024721245.1 Mitragyna speciosa
TCACCCCTGAGCATCTTTGCACATTCACCCCCTGGGTATGGTCATAGCCATTAAATCCTGGCCTAATATAGCCTTCAACTCTGGTGGATCCAGGCCTAACATATCCTTCAACTCTGGTGGAGGTTCAGCAATGTGGAGCCCCGTCTGCCTCTGAATGCTCATTTTTGCTAGTTGGTCTCCACATTGACGAGCATCTGCTGAAACAAATTAGTCCCACAAATGTAGATAAGATAATGCCATGGGAGTTGGTATTACTTACCTGGGGATGAAGCTTATGTGGAATAAAAAAAAAAAAATTAGACAAATTTAACCCTAGCATAACCAAAATCAATCCGCCATCTTCTAAAATCGTTTCTTGGACTCTCCTCTAGAATAATTGTTCTAGCGTCTTCTCAAACTCGCTCTGGTAAAGGTACGATTATATTCTCTTTCGTTCAACAATTTTCGAACTAATTTTGTTGTCGTTAAATTAGATTTTTTATCTTGTTTATATTATAATTACTTTATATGTTTCCAATAATTCTTTTATTTTTGGGTTTTTTTTTTGTGAATTCTTATTAGGGTTGTAAATTGGTCTATACGTCAACCGCAACTTTCTTGATAGTTTGCATATTATTGATTGAAGAGTTTTTTGTTTATATATTTTTTGATGTGTTGTCTTTGCATGTATGGATTTTTAAACTTTGTGCGAGATATGTTTATTCGTTTTGTTTTCATTTTGTTGTTACGATGGTTATTCAATTATTTTTTTGTACTTGTGAATGTTGGGCATATATTGTGTGATTAATTAGGATTTTAAAACTTCCAAATTATTCTTTCTAAAGTTGTTTAATTCGTCAAACTAAAAATTACTGAAAAAAAATAGTTACGCAAATGTAGGTTACTTTAGTCAATAAAATGATAATTCAATATTCAACCAAACACCAGATGATTCATCTCAAGATTCAACCCACAAAATCCCTTACCAAATAAACACGAGATAAGTGGGATTGTGAATCCTGGAAAATCTTGAAATGAGTCATCCCATTTTCATCCTATATAAGTCCTCTTTTTTAAGATCTACGAAATTCCAGTACCTAGATAAAATTTTGTAATCCGCTTTCCTTCTTTTAGAACCAAATGAACCGATAGTAGACATATCTTAAAGAACCAAAGTTCGATAGTCACATATATATATTTTTAATTAAGATCCCGTATATAATTTCCAGAATTTATATCAACGAATGACCATTGGACCAAGATCCTCAATTTCATAAAATCAACGTGCCTAAATATAAATAGTTTTATTTAAATCACAAACATATAAGGTAAGAAGTTGAATACCCAAAGCTAATCCTAAATGAGAAGCCACGTCTAATTATTTTACGCAAATTACAAATTAAAAAAAAAAGAGATGAAATGGAACGGTGAAATAGTTGTGTTTTCAAACTCAGACTAGACTAGCTAGTCGAATTCGAAACCGACAAGGCATCCAGTTCAAATTTAGTTAAAAAAATGAATATTAAAAAATCGATCAAATTCGATCAAAAATCAAATTTGATTGGTTAAAAACTGCTAAAATAATATTTTTTTTAGAAAACATTTCAAAAAAATTTCATTCAAATGAAGCTTATATTTTTTAAATAGTACACATGAGATAACATTGATTGATGGTTGAAAATATTAAATATAAAATAATAGAAAACTTGCTTTCAAAATATTTTATGAAAAATCCCAACAACATGAACATGCACATGGAACAAACATTGGGAGCAATCTGTAATTTTACCCAATATCTGAAAACCTGGTTTACATGATGATACAGACTACGCCAAAAAAAAAAAAAAAACGAGAAGATACGGCAACCCTTGGAAAATATCCTAGGAATGAATGGTCATGTCATATCAACTTACACGTTACTATTACCAATTGGTAAATAGTGTTTTATCTGTCTCCACTGACAAGACCCGTCCAAGCTTCTCGCTCTTTTCCATCCTTTTTGAAGAATTCTTGTAAGTGACGTCAAAATTATTTTTGTTTTTTAATACTTCTCTTCTCTTCCTTTTACTTGCAAGAAACCCGAAGAAACAAGCATTTGCCTCCATTTTCGTTAATTTTACTCATCAGCCCCCGCCAAACTTGCGTTACGCCCGTTATCGAGGCAGCTCACGAGTCACAATGTCACCCGCATACGAGAAGCTGATGGGAGCTGAGCTAAGCTGAACACCCCAGTGAAGAAAACCAGAGCAAGTCATCCTGGCATTGAAGTCTCGAATCCAGGGGAGAAAGCCAACGAGAAGGTATTACTATTGCCTTCTGTTTTTTTGTTTAGCAGACGTTTTCGTTTTTTTTGGCCTTTCTTTCTTCGTTTTCGTTTTTTTTTTTTTTTTTTTGCCTACTTCTACTTTTCTTTGTCGTTTTCTTTCTTTTGTCATTGTCTTCTTCTTACTCTGTTCTCTCTCGTCTTCTTGCGCTTATCTTCCCATCATCTCGCCTTTAGCCTGCTGGTCAGATGCTTGGACTGCCTACTCCTTAATACGTTTTATGGCTTTGTCCACTGTGTTTTTTTGCTTTCTACGTCCTCGATATTCTTTTGTCTTTGCAGCTCTTCATGATTGATACAACTATTCATTATTGAAGGGCTCGAGATAAGCTTGCTCCCTCTCTCAACCCGATACCAAATTCTTCGGATTGTTACTCCCCATTTCCATTCTCTCTCACGACACTCTCCTCCTCTTCTCTTCTTGGTTTGGAGAGTTTTGGTTCCTTCTGTGTTTCTTCTATATTATTATTATTATTATTTTTAAACTTTTCTGAACTTCACCTTCTTCTACGGTCTTCTTGTAGCCCTTGCCACCTTCTGCTGTTTTCTAATTTCTTGCAGGTTGGGAGAATTTTCCCATTCCTTTTCTTTTCCAGGTTTGCCTTGTGCCTTGGATTTTGTCCCCCTTTTCAGCATTACTAACCCTTATTTTCTTCTCTTGTTCTCAGTTTTCTTGCAGGTTGGAAGATTTTTTTTCCTTTCCTTATTTGTTCCAGGTTTGTTTACTACATGTGTCAATTTTTTTTTTTAAATTTTCAGCTTTTCTGGAATTCTATTACTAGATCTGTAGGTGATCTAGAGGGGTTTTTTATTTATTGCCAAATTATTGCGTTGTCTTTTTTTTGGATTTAGCTGGTATTAGTTAGGGTGATATCTTTGCTTGGTTATCAGGATTTTGTTTGGCTTTGTATTCTTAATTTGTTTTTAAAGCAATAATCTTTAACTTTTTACCCTTAAACTGTCCAATGACCTCTTGATTGCCATTATGTAGGCTCTTCATTGTGCGATTGTGTATGTGTTTGTTCCTGAAGCAGCATGGTTAATTATTTCAGACATCCGTTTATTGTAAGTTAAGCTAAAGTTCACTAGCTTCTTATTTTTAGATTCTAAAACTCAGAGGATTTTACCCAAAAAATCGATTACTAGACTCAGATCTTTTTTAAAAAAGAGTTTGATTTCAAGTTTTTCATTTTTTGTTTTTTCCCCTCATGGCTTTTGTCTCACATTTTATTATAGATTTATTACAGATCAACCACGGGAACGTTGCAAAAGGTAATATCTTTTTCATTCCCTTGGTTGATAGCCTTTCGTTTATTTACAAATATTTCTTGGTTATCTTTCAAATTTCTTTTTTGTTAAATTTCGTTTTGTTAAATATCTCAAAAAATTTTATGATTTTTCGGTTAAGAGTTTTTTTTTTTTTTTTTTGCTCATATGAATATTGATCTTAGCTGCTGATTTGGATCATGGACCGAAAGCAGGAAACAGAAAAGTGGAAGGATAGAAGAATTGACTTTTTTCTATATTATTCTCCGATTCTTTTTTTATTTTTTAGGCATATTATTCCCCGATTCACCATTAAATCAAATTTTTTATCAAATTTTATCATCTAGGAACAAGATGATGGAATAATCAAATTCAATGAATTTCTATGGTTTGGATCAGAATTTCACTACTTAAGTTCAGGAAAAAAATGAAATTTTGCTGCACACATCAATGTTGATAAGACTGACTCTCATACAAATGGAAAGTGAATAATTTCACAATAGTTGTTGGAAGCAAATGTATGATTGCTGTGGAGTTTTATTTGGGTTATCACATAAGGAAATAACTATTTTCGGGTTGCATTTTTAAGTACTTGTGTTGATTGCGTCATTTATAATGAGAATCTTTGGTTCTGGATTATACTGGATAAATACTCCACTTGCATGAAAACTCGCTTGGGATGTTTGGCTAAAGATATGAGCTGATTGATTTATGTCATGATTTTCATCTAATTTACGTAATTTACTTTGGTGGCATCAAAAAATTGCACAAGTTCTCGTGTTGTTACCAGCTTAAGAACATGTCCATGAAAAATTCTGGTACACTTTGCTTAAGTTTTCTTGCAAGAAACAACGCTTGTTATTGTCATGTTCTTTGATGGAGATTGATTTAATGGCATTCCATTGCTTACTCAACATCCCAGCAACAAAGGAGAGGAAAAGAAATGGAAAAGGAATTATTTTTCTTTATTTTAGTTTGTTTGAGGCAGGGTTCAGACTTGAGCAGTTATATTTTGCATAAGCTGACAGTTGTCCTTTCTATCTTGCAAAAATTTTTGCTTCTGTGGACGATTCATATTTGGACCTGATGTGAGATCACTTTTTCTATATATATTAACATATAGATCAAAAAAGCCTTGGGGATCTTGTCATGTTATCGTCATCCCTGGGATGGTGCTTCTCACATGACATTTTTGTCGGCTCAGAGATGACAGTGTCTATGTGATTCTTTCTTCTTTTTTTTTTAAATTTTTCCTGTCCTCTTTCTTCCAGCACTTTATCTTTGATAGCTTTTGTTACTGTGTCATTTATCAATATGGGGATTTTCACTTTATGTGATCTCCTTGCTCTGCTGCCAGGGTATTTATTACTACTTGATTTTCAAAAGTAAGGTTGTGGCTATTACTGCATCTTTTCATCGCTTATTGTTTCTGTTATTGCTGGATATTCCATTCAATCAATTTGTTTCTTAATAATAACTTAGAATCTCACAATGACTATACTATATGGAAAAACATTCGGTTTGGTTCATAAGGTTTCGTTTAGCACATGTTCTTGGTTTCTTTGCCGGTAACAGTGAATATGAGAGAAGTTCACTCTTTTGTCTCAGTACTCGTGGTTCTCTTTATAGTGTCTCATTTAGAATGGTCTTAAAATATAGATCTTTTATGTCAAAAATGAGATAGTTGTTGTGTCAACTAATCTAATTCTCAGTTAACGATGCTTGTGCTATTGATGTGCTTGCTTATGAAATTATTTTCTTCTTGTCAATTTTTTTTTCTCTCTGCCGCCTTTTCACTTTCTGATGGATTTTTTTATTGTTTTGTTCTTGTATAATGATAAATGCCAGTTCGATTCTTCCTATGCAAAATTTTATTCAAAAAAGGTAGTCTGTACATCTTATGAAGTGCGTTTGTATTTCATCCGTTACCCATTTATAAACATATGCTACTCTAAAGCATAAATTCAAGAATTAATAACATCTCATAAAAAATATTAATATAATGTTACGACATTTAATAAATTAAACATGCTAAACCTTGCAACAAGTAAAAAAGTTAAAAAAAAAACTTGATCATAAATTATTATCATTACAAATTTATTAATTTTGTGTTTATAATTTTTTCATATTAAACATCTAAAATTTGCTGGGCATAGCTATGTTCTTACCGCACGTGAATTGCCTAGTTATTGCTGGTATCAAATGGGGAACCACGAAAATTTGTTCTTATTGTCTTTATGGGCAGTTCATATAATGCACGCTAGGCGTTTGTGGTTATGTTTCGTCGAGTAGGTCTCTTATTCTTAAGATTTCGTATTGAAATGGACAAGACTTGAGAAGGAAAAGATCTACGTGTTAATTGAGATGCCTGAGGTAGATGAACAAGCGTTGTAAGATTAGAGGTTAATATGCTGAATATTTGCTTGTACTTTCCTATGCTTCCGTGCATTTGAATATAGAAGTCATGTAAAGGTTTTTATTTCAATTATTAGGAAAGCCAAAGAAATGTTTGTGTCTCACATATAGATTGCTGATGTAGGCAAATAGGATTCATGAGCATGGTAATGGTGTTTGCCATAGTGCTTGGGTTTTAGTACATTTCACTTCAAGCTAAATCGTCATCTACCTTTTTAGCATAAACAGGGAAAAGATGATGAGATCACTGCTGTTAAAGGCGGCATCTGCAAGAAATAACCTTCATTTTGCCCAGTTCAATTCTCTAGTAAGTTTGCAATACAAGAAGTGCATTTATCTCGATTAGATTAGCTTTGTTTACACTGTTCTTTACAACAGAGAAGCATGCATGGCAGAAACAAGAAAGCAATGGACTTCATTGCCAAGGGATGGAATGCTCTGAAGGAAGTTGATAGAGTTATAGATTATTGTGACATTAATGACAAACGCCTGTCTCTATGCTTAGAGTAGGTTTGACCAACTGTTCTCACTATAATCATATTCAAGTACATGAATTGTGTTATTCCATCTTTATGTTTGGTAGCTTGTAGTCAAATTGCTGAGTATTTTACTGCATTTCCCTCTGCATTATAGGTCAATTGCACAATTGATGCACAGAAAGTAACATGAAATTTTAGTGATAGGTTTCTTCTTTATTTGGTTATACATTCTCTTTTTGACATCTCAATAAAAGTTCAAGAAGTCATTTATATCCCTTAAATTTGTATTCATATTGGTGGAGTTTTATGCTATGAAACTTCAAGATCTGAGCATCGACAATTTGATTAGTTTAATATCTGATTCACTTTAATCAACCGTAGGACTGATGATACAAGCAATGGGTGAGTGGATAGTCTTCCAAATGGGCCTTCTTGGTCCCTGTTTCTGTGACAACTAGGATTAATAGTTTTAGAGATTTTATTCTTTCTTTTATTTTCTTTTTTCCTGAACTTGTGTAGCGTCAGGAATATGATGTTTACTAAATACATTTATAACAGGTTGTAATCCATTAGCTAAATGAGAAGTAGAATAGGCTTGTATGAACAAATGTAAATTGAGTTGAAATCATGGCAAATAATTTTAGAACTGGGAGCTAGTTTATTTTATGGTTCTATTTTGCTTGGTTATTCATACTCTTTTATCGTGTTAATACCAGACAGCAAAGGAGAACTTTGAATTGGCCCTAGAGGCTGACAACTCAAAACACACATGTAAGATATTGGTTGTCCAAACTACATCTAGAATATCATGTCCCTGGTGCATGTAAAGCTATGTAAGAACCTTATCTTTTCAATTTTTTTTTCTTTTTGCTTCTGTTGTATGAGTTGATATTTTTATGTTTTACATATGGGTAAACATAAAATCATTGGCTTGAAAGTTTGTTTGTATAAATTATTTTGTCTTGTAATGCTTAATATGATGTTGATCCATTATCATAGTCCAAGACGCATTTAGATACCCATTTTTCAATAGGATGTTGTACTTACCCTTTTTAACCATTCCTTTAGAAATGTAAAGAGTGCACTGTATGAGTACGTTATGCATTTATAATTATGTATTTCTTTGGCATATGTTTTTCATTCCTTACTATTCGAGGTATTAAATATTATCGAATAATTCCACAATTTGTCTCGATTTGGACGGTTAGAACTTTTTCAGGTTCTGGGGAAAATAATAATAATAATAGAAGTTATCCCCATACAAGAATTTTATGTTGAATTCCCATGAAATTGTAGTATGCATGCAAAATTGTATCTATTTTTTTAATACTTTGCTATTTGTCTCCATAAACAACTCTTATTGTTGTTGTTTTTTTCCCTTTCAAATCACAATAGAGGAGCTGCTTTGCTAGTAGAAGCTGCTGACATGGGTGATAAAGATGCGCAATATGAATTAGGTTGCAAACTCAGAGTCGAGGTGAGTTTTCATATGTATAGAATTGTAAATATTGTTAACATTTTACTTCAAGAAATGGTTTATCTGACTGACAAGTATTTGTTTAAAACCCAAAGAAGTTTTTGCTGATATTTGTATAATTGCAATACCAAGTGAACTTGTTCTCACAGAATGAATATGTTCAATCAGATCAACAGGCTTTCTACTATTTAGAGAAGGCAGTCGACCAGGTATAGTTTCCTAAGATATTCTAACATCTTAGTTGTGTTACCCTCTGCCAAAGATCCTTATCAAAGCTACCTGCTTATTAAGTTGCATCTAGGAGCTCTCTACCTGTTAGGTGCTGTTTATTTGACTGGAGATTGTGTGAATAAAGATGTTACACCTGCTCTATGGTGTTTCCACAGGGCTTCTAAGAAAGATGTTGCACCTGCTCTATGGTGTTTCCACAGGGCTTCTAAGAAAGATGTTGCACCTGCTATATGGTGTTTCCACTGGGCTTCTGAAAGGTAATAACTTTCATCCGACTGCTTCTTTTGGTACAATTAAGGCTGTAAATGAATCGAGTTGTTAGCGAACATGGCTCGACTCGGTTCGTGAAAACTCGAGTTCGACTCGTTCGTGAAGCTAACGAATCGAGTTCGAACACAAATTTTAACTTGTTTAATAAACGAGCGAGTTCAAGTTCGCTCATTTAATAAACGAATAAGAGTTTGAGTATGAGATACTTGGCTTGGTTTGATTCAAATAACACTTTTACATGTATTTGAATCGAGCTGTTTGTGAATAAAGTTCGACTCGACTCGTGAAAATTCAAGTTTGGTTCATTCATATAGCTAAACGAGTCGAGTTTGAATACAAATTTTAACTCGTTTATTAAACGAGCTAGGTTCGACTCGACTCATTTATTAAACAAGTACGAACTCGAATCAGGAATACTTAGCTCAACTAGGCTCGTTTACAGTTCCAAGTACAACTTGTAGTTCTTTTTGCCAATGTGCTTTTTGTAAGAATAGAAGAGCCATTGTCTCACCAATAATTTGTTACAAAAGTGATCTGACAAAGAAAATATTTTGTTTTTGTTAAGTTTTGGTTTAAATTGGCATCATGATGACTTTGTTTCTAGTGCTATATATAAACTCAGGTGGTCTTGTACTTCTAATTATTGATCAAAAGGTCGAGAGGAAACTTCGACTAACATTTGTACCAATAGTTGGATAATTTGATTATCCCTATAAGAAATAATAACAAAAGAGTTGTTCAGTCAAGATGAGTCCGTTGAGTAGTAGGACCTAGAAGATAGAATAGGGGATTCAAATATATTTCAACTGGTGCGATGCTGAAGGAGAATGAAGACAGTTTGACAACTTTCAAAGGTGAAAGCAGTAATCGATTTTCTCTAGTTTCCTCACCAGACTCGGACCCACTCACATTTATCATTTTTTAAAATATGGGACATTCAACCTACTAATTTTAGAATATTATCTACTTTGTTCATCAACGTAATTAAAGCAGATGATGTTATAAAAAAAAGCGAGATTTAATCCACTACTACTGAGCCACAAAATAAAACTCCTTCATCATCTTTTTCCTAATTCTTTTTCTTTGGATTTTTTTTCCTTTGATTCTTAAGAAGACTTTCGTTCTTTCTTCTAAAAACAATAAGTTTTATTCATATCTCAATATATTTCTGGAAAAGCAATTTCGAGTTGCTAATTTTTGTATTTTTTGCCATCATTTTTAAATTTTTATCTTCCGTCTAGGCACTATGTAAATTGGACAGCTATTGTAATAATGAAAGTACTTTTTTTTGGAAGTTAGTTGATTGTGGCATAGACTACATTCGGCTGGGTAACTGGTTAGGAGATTTTTATGTTTGTTCAGTCAATGGTAGATCGTTATAAATAAATTTAGGAGCTGCTCATCACACTCTAAGCAGGTAGAAAGTGTTGGACATTGCTTTTTTTTTTTGTCATCACAAGTGTGATGGCACGGGTGATAAGAGTGACGAAAATGCAAATTCGTGGCAGTGGGGAAGCTATGGTAGTGAGAGGACGAAGGAGATAAGAGGAGTGATGGTAGAAGAAAGATTTGGTAGTAGTGGTGGTAGGGATAACGGGTTGGGTTCGGGTCGGAATTGAATGTTTTAGACTCGAACCTATCTGGGTGTTATTGTTCCTGGACTTGAATCTGGGACTCAATGGGTTTTGCATTTAGTTTGGTTCTCGACGGGTTTTGCATTTAGTTTTTTGGATTCAAGTTTGAGTCGGATTTGGTTCGAGTTCGTGTCCGATTTCAAAAATGTAAAATATTTTCATGTATTTTACAATTATTATTTATTAAGTATCGAATATTAGAAATGTACAATATGTATTTATATATATTATAATTGTTATTTATTGGGTATTAGGTTTTAAAAGTATAAAATACATATATAATTTATAATCATTGTGTATATAACTGGATTAGAGTCAGAATATAATATTTTGGATTTGACCTGGTTTTGTATTAAGAAAAAATGAGTTCGGGTCCGAACTTGTGCTGATAAAGAGAATTTTAGAGATGAGGTGAAAGGCACAATAGATTTTACTGTATCGATTGTACAAATACCTATTTAGAGATATGATCTCTGACAAATACTTCGTTTCATTTTTTTTTTCTTGTAATCTGTTGAACATGATAAAATAAGAAAAATTATGCCCAAAAAGTCAAGACCCAAATTCATTTAAGTCAAGTGAACAAACGGGGAGCATATGAAAATTGATGACTTAAGGTCCATTCTTATTGAGATTTTAACAATATAATAATGGAAAAACAAAACCAGGAAAATAATGAGAAATTTTTTTTTGGACAAAAACTTGGATGTTGTATTATTGAATGCATTATAGAGCTTGTACTATTGCATCATTCAAAAAGATATAACAAAAGTTGATAAGACCGACAAAAGAATTGTCCAGTCAAGATAAGTATATCGAGTAGTAGGATTTAAAAGATGGAATATAGGATTTAGGTATACCCCTATTGGCGAGATATTGAAAGAGAATGAAAACTGTTGGACAATCTCTAAAAGTGAAAGCGGTAATCGATTTTCTCTAGTCTTTTCATTCAGATTTGGGTTCCGTTATATTTATCATTTTTCAAAAGATGAGAGAAGTGATAGGTCATCATAAATGGGTTTAGGAGTTGCTCATCGCACTCTGAGCAAATAAAAAGTGAGATCTTTATGCATTTGAATCCTGACTTTCTGGGCACATAGCTCTTTTATTTTATTATGTTCAACAGATTACAAAAAAAAAAAAAGTTAAAATAGAGTATTTATCAAAGATCTTATCTCTAAACATGTATTTGTATAATCGATATAATAAATAATAATGAAATCTATTCGTGTATAATTTTTTTGTAATCATATTGTGTCTAAAGTTCTTAACTGACCAAAGGGGAAAAACTACTAGTGCCCAAGAGCTCAAAACTGAAATTTGTTAACATTCGAACTCAATCAAAATAAAAGATGATGGTATTGCAAGCTGCTGTTCATCCTTATCTGCGGCATTGGGACATTCGTCCATTACATTTTTGGGTCGGGTTGGGATGGACTAGGTTAGGCTTAGACAGTCAGCTTAGAGATAGCTTGTGTACTCAAACGATCATGGATTTTTAGTCTGACAAAAAGTCAAAGGATATTTTGTTTGTTAAAATTTTATCTCCTATTTTCTTGTCGCAATCGCTGTTGCTTTGCTCTTTCTTCAAAAGAATTATCTTTTGACTCACCCAAAACAATGAAAAACGAGCGGATTAAAATAAATTTTTATACATGTATATTGTAAAAAAAAAAAAAAAACAAAAGAACAAAATTTAAAAAAAAAGTAAGAATCTTATTAATTATGAGAAGTAAGTTCAATCAAATTTTCGTCTGTCGTTGTCAAGAAAGACCAGCTTGCATAATATAAATACATAATAAAATATATTAATTAACATTTGTTTCTGTCTTTCTTCTTTTTTCACTATTTTACCACCGTCTGCCAAATCTTTCCAAGCAACATCATTCCTTTTACATTTTTCGTTTTCTTCACTACTATCGCAATTTTGTTGTCGTTACGAAATTTGTAATTTTGCTACTCTGACCAACTGTGGTATCACGTCTGTGATGACAAAAATAAAAGTAACATTAGGCACTTTTTACTTGTTCAGAGTGCAGTGAGCATCTCCTAAAATTATATATGATGATCGATCATTGGCATTACAAACATAAAGATCTTCTGACTAACTACCCAATCGAATATATCGTAGGTAACGATCAGCTAACTTTCAAAAGAGACAAATATTTTCATTATTACAATCCTTGCTCATTTTATTAAGTATTTGAATAGGAAGATGAAAAAAAAATAAAAAAGATGAACAAAGACTACAAGAGTTAGTTATTCGAAATTGGTCTCTCCACAAGGAATATTTGAAGATGAATGAAACTTATCGTTTTTGAAAGAAAGAAAGAGAATTTTCTTTAATTCCTTACAATTCATTGAATAAGATAAAATAAAAGAGCATGTAACCAGAAAATCAACTCAAATGCATTTAAGTCTAGTGAACAAATATAGAGTATATGAAAATTAATCTCGTAAGGTTTCTTCCTATTGAGATTTCAACAATAAAATTGAAAAACAAAATGAAGAGATTTTTTTTTGGGTAAAAACTTTGATGTTGTATTGCTGAATAAATCTTAAAGTTTGTACCACTACATCATTCAAAATAATATATAACAAAAACTTATAAGAATGACAAAAGAGTTACATAATTCTTTCCATTATTTCGTCGTCCTTTCCATAATTCTTTTTCCTTAGATTCTTTTTCTTTGGTTTTAAAAAAATTTCTTTTTATTTTTTTCAAAAATGATAAGTTTTATTCATACCCTAATATTCTTGTGGGAGATCAATTTCGAGCAACTAACTATTGTAGTCTTTGCCATTCTTTTTAATTTTTTTTATCTTCCATTTAAACACCTAATAAACTGGACAAGGATTATAATAATGAAAATATTTGTTTCTTTTGAAAGTTAGTCGATTGTGACATACGCTACATTCGATTGAGTAGTTAGTCAAAAGATTTTTGTGTTTGTAAAGCCAATGATAAATCATCTTATATGAGTTTAGGAGATACTCACTGCACTCTAAGCAAGTAAAAAGTACTGAATGTTATTTTTTTTTGTCATCACAAGGCGTAATGGCACAGTTGGTGAGAGTAACGAAATTGCAAATCCGTGATAACAACAAAGTTGCGGTGGTAGTGAGAATACAAAGGAGGTGAGAGGAGTGATGTTGCTCGAAAGATTTAGGTGACGGTGGTAGAGTGGTTAAAAAAGAAGAAAGACAGAAACAAATGTTAATTGAAATATTTCATTATATATTTATATTAGGCAAATTGGTTTTTCTTGACAACAGCAGACGAAAATTTGATTAGACTTACATCTCAAAACTAATAAGATTTTTACTCTTTTTTAACTTTTTTTTTTTTTTGACAATATACATGTGTAAAAATTATTTAATTCGTTCGTTTTTCATTATTTTGAAGTAAGAGGCAAAAGATGAATTTTTTTTAAGGAAGAGCAAAGCGACTGCGATAAGAAGATAGGAGATGAAATTTTGACGGGACAAAATATTCTTTGACTTTTTGTCAAACTAAAAATTCATGATCGTTTGAATGCACAAGTTATGTCTAAGTTGACTTTCTAAGCTTAATCTAACCCATCCAACCCCGGCCAACTTGTTTTTATTCTCCATAAATATTCTCGTTAGTTGGTATACGTTCGAATCTCCTATTTCATTTTTTGAGTCCTACCACTCGATGTAATCAGCTTAATTATGTAACTCTTTTGTTAGTCTTATAAGTTTTTGTTATATATTATTTTGAATGATATAGTTCTACAAGATTTAAGATTTATTCAGTAATACACTATCAAAGTTTTTGCCAAAAAAAAAGTCTCTTTCTTTTGTTTTCCAATTTTATTTTGAAATCTCAGTAGGAAGAAACTTTAAGGGATTAATTTTCATATACTCTATGTTTGTTCACTGGACTTAAATGCATTTGAGTTGATTTTCTGGTCACATGCTCTTTTATTTTATCTTATTCAGTGGATTACAAGAGAAACAAAAGGTGAAGTGGAGTATTTGCCAGAGATACTATCTCTAATTAAGCATTTGTACAATCTAATAAATGAAAATTTTACCTATATAGTATAGTGTTTTATATGTGTTTTTAGTGTATTTTTTGTATTTTTAATTTAAAAATGGTTTAAATTAATAAATATTTTTCATTTGAATAATTTCTTAGGAATTAGGTTTTTATCCGATTTTGAAGTAAAATTTATATTTTGAATAAATTAATACGCTATGTTTGTACAATTATGCAGGTTTTATATGTTCAATCAGTTGGATTAATTGTTTAATACTAACATAAATAATACTATTCCTGGTAATTAGTTGTTTAATGTTTAATAATATTATCAATCACTTTGTTAAACGAAAATTATGGGCTTGCACATATCGTTCTTCAGTCTCTGGTCCTCTCCGTGAAGATGCACCGACTTGGTGCCTTGCTCCATTTGGCCTGTTGAGGTTTGTCCGGCGGGCCTTCAACCAGCTTAGTTACAAATTGATTTTCTTGGGAGGACAATGTTCGGGGAAACTAATGGCTTTTTATCTTGTTGTTTTATGTTTAGTTCAATTTCAGCTATTCTCTCAGGCACATTTGTCATTCATTATGGACACGTCTTGATTCATTTAAAGGTTACGATCCCTTTTATCAGTACTTTGTGCTCAGGCTAGTAAGATGTTTGGTGATCTTTAGATAATAAAAATTAGCACATTTTGCTACAGGGTCATAATGAGGGGCTCAAGCACTGGGTGTCAATGGGATTGGTTTAATCGTCCTTGCTTTTATCCTTCATTTTACAGATGGTAAGCATGACTAATTTACCACAAGAAGGATTTTTCGCTTACTATCTTTTCGACTGAGTAATCTAATCCAAAGAAAATACTAATGTCTTTATTATTATTCTATTTTTGGTAGCAATACCAATCAATAAGCAGCTTTACAACTTCAGTTCTGTATGTTTCACGGTGCAGGTGGAATTGTATTCTCTGGTTTCTATATACTGGTAAAGCCGTTTGCTTTGTACAATACTGGTATTGTCTACATTCTAAATAAAGCAGATCACAGAAATCCAATGAAAATGTCTCACTTTTGCCCTTTGTTGGAAAAAAAACAGATTGATGTTTGGGGATTGAGGAAGCCATTTTTGTTCCTTGAGTGGATAGGAATGAACGCGATGCTGGTGTTTGTAATGGCTACACAAGGCATCTGCAGCTCTCGTAAATAGATGGTATTATGAAGACCCCAGTAATAACCTCGTAAGTATCATTTTCTTCTTATACCTGCTAAGGAATATATCGTCCGGAAAATAGCAGTCATAAGTGGCTCCTAATTGGTTGGAAATGTTGAAATTTTCCGGGTGAATTGGATTCAACAGCATGTCTTCATTGACCTATGGAAATCAAAAGGAGTAGGAACACTTCTGTACGTGATTTTTGCTGAAATTGTCTTCTGGTCTGTGGTTTCTGGTGTCTTACGCAAGTTGCGCATTTATTGGAAGCCTTAGGGATCAAAATCTGAGTTATTGTACATTCAGAAACTCTAGCATCATTCAGATGTACATGTTCACATTATGTTTCCCCCTTTTTTTTTTTGTGATCTTGTAATTGAACAAGAAAACTTACTACAACATTATATTCTGGGATAATAAGATTAGGATTCCCGTTGATAACAATCTCATTTAGAGGTTGATTTCAAGCCAAGTTGCAGAAGCAAAAGATTACAGGGAAGCTGATAGAAATGTTTTCCGCCTCAATGGCTTCGTTTTCTTCTGTAAATTAAACCAAAGCTCCACTGGAATTGGCAAAGCAGGTCAATATGGCATGCTGAAAACATCTAGGGAAAACAACATGAAAAATTAACATGCATAACATAGAAGTAAACGCTTACAGTGACAAATTGTCGGATATCATTTTTGAAGAGGTCGTTTTCTAGGATGCTTATCATTAAATTAAATGATCAACATTACAAAAAAGTCTCAAAGGCATAAAAGGGTTAACCAACAAAAGATATGGAGCAAAAAAGTAATAGAAGAAGATGAATGGAAAAAACAATAGTTTGGTGACTGTAGAGAATGAAATTTTAATTTAAATAAATTACCATTTGTCTATAAATTATTTCAAATGGCATATTTATTATTTCATTAAATATTGCCACATGGCATCTATATTTGAATAATTGGTTCTTTTAATACAAATTATATTATTCCACGTATCGTGATGAAGTAGATTCTCCAATTAAAATGTGCCATGTCGCACAATGTAGTGGTTCAACCAATTAAATTGTGTCGTGTCATATTTGAAGGATTTATCTCTTTATTAATAAATTATGAAATGAAGAGATAATGTATCAGATATTATTTAAAATCTCTTTAAAAATTAAAGAGATAAGATATATATATATATATATATATGTTTCAAAGACTATATCTTTGTTATTTAAGAAGGATAACAGACGTACATTTCAGATCTTTTTGAAGATGAAGATAGACTTATCACAAAGACTTCTCTTTCTTCCACCTACAACTATAAATTGGGAGTCTCCTAGGAAGAAGGAGATATACAAAAAAATGGAGACAGATAGACATACACTCATATTATCCTAAAGTTCTGATGCTGTGAAAGCTCTGAGTCTTCAACTAAGAACGCACATCCTGAAGTTCTGATGCTATGAAAGCTCTGAGTCTTCAACTAAGAAGGTTTTCAAATCTTCAATCAAGATTTTCAAAATTTTCAAGTTTTCGTCAAGTTTTCGATGTTCAAAGTTTGAAGTAGTCAATGTCGATTCAAGAACAAGCCTCAAGCCCTTGAATTCAACTCCGGAGAAAAGAATTGAAAGATCCTACAGAGATTGTAATAGTTGATTTTTAATATTAAATTTTATATATTTGTCGCTTTGTTTTCTTGTTTGTTGATTTTCTACAAACTCAAAAATTTTGTTGTGTACAGTGACAATGACACATTTTAATATTTTGGCAATAATTTTGATTACAAACATTGAATTGAGATGATTTTTATTGAATTTTAAGGCCACATAAGAATAAATTGACTTGCAAAATTTTGCTCCATATTCATTCGAGAGAATGTGCAAATAAACCTGTATAAAAGACTCCATGTTTTCAACACAATCCAAACAGAAGGATAGATAATCGTTTTTCAAGTAATTAAGCACCAATGTATGTCTATGTGAGGTGTTGCATAAGTTGACAGAAACATGTGAAGTATTTAGGACGGCAAATTTCATGCTAATCTTCAATCTTCAAGCAAAAATTTTAAGTAACTTAACTGTGACCAAGTAACAAACATATCAAGTATGGATACTAAAAATTAAATCAAATATAATTAACTTAAAGTAGAAACCACAAACCTTTATAGAGTTATATGGCAAGTTGCAAAAGTAGAGTTCTAAACTTGAATACTATTAGTGAGCCAAACTATTTCCCAAACAAGGTTTTAATGAAGCAAAACCTAAAGATAAACCAACACACTAATAACACATGCCCCATTTCACATTGAGTGCAACATGATCAAGCTGTACACAAAAAAGTGCAATTAATCTAACAGGAGCCAAAAAAATATAAGAATCTTAGCATGAATCAGAACACTTAAAGCATCTGCATCAAATTATATTCCACTGGATCAAATTACATTCCACTAAAGGTAATACCAAAATTCAAGAACGAAATTAGCATGCTGAAAAAATAGAGTCAGTATCAGATCATGGTAAATTATTATGAGTCTATCCATCTATAAGCGGATCAGAGACAAAAACAAACAATTCAAAGTCCTATGCACATGCTTCAGGGAATAACCAACGAGAAAGCTAACATGAACTTGCATACAAACAAAAATTGTCATTGCACCAGGCTTTCCAACTTTGTTTACGGGAAAAGTAACAGTAGACCAAAACTTCAAACAATCACTTCTTTTTAATCTTTTTTTTTTTTTAACCAAGTACATAATAAAATATTTCTATATTTTTAGAAAAGAAAAGTTTTCTTACACAGATTAGTAATATGTAAAATGATTCCACTGTGAGTGGCAATACCACAAACCTTACTTAGACAACAAAAGCATTTTATGTTTTTGACACCAGATATGCAATATGTAAGTGAATCTGATTATCTATCTCTTCTAAGCGGTTAAATAATATTCATCCTCTACCATCATTTGTTATGCAAACCAGACGGATAGAAAGATTGGCCATCAAAATTATGTTTTTCTGTTTATTAAACTTTTGGCTAATCGTCTTAAAATTGTTGGTCCTAAACCACAAACAATCAAACAATCACATTAAATTCTCAAATAACATCCACATGAAAAATTAACTTAGATAGATATTACCTCGATGCCACATTGTAAAATGTGAAAAGTTTTTGTACCGTGATGATGATGAATTTGACAGTAACTTAGAAGTCAAGTAGGGCTGAGGCGCGTAATACGCTCTCTTTAAGACGTTTCGCGTCCCTACCTAAAAATTAAAGAATAATAATTGTTGGAAGTATATTATAAACTCTTCAAGACCTCATATTTATAGTTTAAAAAATATAAGGTAATTAAATGTAATTATTTAGAGAAATTAAATACCGAATGAAACCTCATAATAAGTGAAATTCCGTTACAAGCATAATTGTATAAAATAATTGCATAACGGTCAAAATAATAATAATAATATGGTAGTTATTATATGACCGTTATAAACATTATAAGTACACATTATGTAGTCAAATATGACCGTTATGACATTTATGAAAATCATTAACATTATAAGTTCACCATTATGTAGTCAAATATGACCGTTATGACATTTATGAAAATCATTCATTTATGTAAAATGTAACAAAAAAAGTCATTATTAATTCTACTATTTGTATTTTTTTATTAAAATACTCCTAACAAAAAAAGTCATTATCAATTTCAGTCAGGTTCCCCTGATAATCGAAATTTGAGAATTTAAATGTTTTGGATTTCTAGCCATTGTTGTGCTACATTGTCAGCCCATTCACAGAATTATTTACCGGATGAATTCTGTTATTCTTTGCGTTTATATATTTTGTCAAATGTTAAGTATTATTTTCGACAGATCATATAAAGATTTAGAAAACATTCAATTAAATTACTTGTTCTCCATTAACGATTAAACAATATTCACTTGGGAATGTTATAGCATACAGTGTTTACGTAGTACAGAAAATTTTAAACACGTTAGTATATGTTTTTCCAGCCACAATATTACTAGGATATGTTAGCGTACGCTTAGAATTATTTTAGCAATTATTTTGTGTAAAATTTTCACTATTCCTCGTGCGGCCCATAATAATTAATAACGAACCAAAAGAAAAATTGATCACCTAGCACTCTGTTGGTTGAAGTTTTCCGGTCGATCATGCTCAAATTGCTTTCCCTCTTGGCAACTGTACAAAAAACTTCCTTATTCATCTCTTCACCACAATCTGCCTATCCTTATACTAACAAAAAGTTAAATTTCAATTTCATATTTCTTTTGGCATTAAATTACAATTTCACTCATGTTATAGTAAGAGTACAAAGCTTTTCCGATTTCAATAAAGAATCAAAACGCAAATTATGCACCTTTATGCTTGGCTTGCTTCGGGTATTAGAATCTCCTTTTGTACCGTGACGGCTATTGCAAGAAGAGCTAGGCACTTGGAGCTAAATGAAATTGTCCAACAATCAATGACAAAGCAGGTAAAAATTCATGACGACAGCCACCTCGTATATTAAGTACATATAAAAGCAAAAAGATAAACCAAAGTACTCGACAAATTTTGAACTTAATTACTTTGACCAGCAGGATTAAGGGACCACTTATGATGCATAAGTTATATTTACTTAGCCCACAAATGATAAAAAAAAAATATTAGTAGTAATATGACAGCTTTAACATGGCCGATCATTTAACTGTTTCCATCACATACAACTACAGATTATAGACGAGGTCGTTAGCATACTCTTTTTAGAAGTATTCGCGTTTAAGGATGCTGAGAAATTCTAGGAAGAATTGACAAGAATTATGGTGATGCAAGCGGGCAATGGCACAGGTGGTGATTGTAGAGAAATGAGGAATTTTGGGCTACATCTGCTGACTAGCAGATGGTTCACTCTGTTCGCTTCACTCCTAATCATGTCGGTGAACGGTGCTGCCTACTTATTTGGGGTCTACTCCAACGACATCAAGTCTACATTAGGCTATGATCAAACAACCCTTAACTTGGTCAGTTTTTACAAGGATTTGGGAGGCAACCTCGGAATCATATCTGGACTGATCAACGAAGTTTGTCCCCCCTGGGTTGTTCTGGCCATTGGTGCAGCCATGAATTTCTTTGGCTACTTCATGATATGGTTAGCGGTCACAGGCTGCACTGCTAAGCCCCATGTCTGGCAATTGTGCTTGTATATATTCATTGGTGCAGATTCACAGGCATTTGCTCATACGGGCTCGTTAATCGCAACTGTTAAGAACTTCCCTGGGAGTAGAGGCATTGTTTTAGGCCTGCTAAAAGGCTTTGTTGGGTTAAGCGGTGCGATCATTACACAGTTGTACCATGCCCTGCATGGAAACGATACCAAGTCAATCATATTACTTGTTGGATGGCTTCCGGCAGCTGTTTCAGTTGTGTTTCTTCCTGTAATTCGATTCATAAAGGTCACCAAGCAGAAGAATGAGCTCAACATTTTCTACTCTATATTGTATATTTCCCTTGGCCTCGCTGGTTTTCTTATGGTTGTAATCATTATCCAAAACAGGCTTACATTTAGTAGGAATGAGTATATTGCAAGCGCTATTGCTGTTCTTATTCTAGTCTTTTCACCCCTTGCTGTTGTAGCGAAAGAAGAATTTTCTACCTGGAAGAGCATGAGGCTGTCATTGCGAAGTGATGACAATTCTCATAGTCCCCAGCTGGGGGCAGTGGAAGTGGAACCAACAGCAACAATCCCTCAGGCTGACGAGGTGGTGCCAACACTTTCACGGAAGAAGAAAATTGATTGGATGAAAAATGTCTTCCATCCACCAGAAATAGGGGAGGACTACACCATTTTGCAAGCTGTTTTTAGCATGGACTTGTTAATTCTTCTTATTTCAACATCTTGTGGCATTGGTGGTACACTAACAGCAGTAGACAACTTGGGTCAAATTGGCAAATCTTTAGGCTACCCTAGCAACAGCATCACTACGTTTGTATCACTGGTGAGCATATGGAATTATCTGGGACGAGTAGCAGCCGGGTTCTCCTCAGAATTCTTTTTGACAAAATACAAATTTCCACGATCCTTAATGCTTACATTTGTACTTTTACTTTCCGGTGTTGGTCACATTTTGATTGCTTTTGCGGTTCCAAATTCTCTCTACATAGCTTCCTTGATAATTGGATTTTGTGTTGGGGCTCAATGGACATTACTTTTCACAATAATATCAGAAATATTTGGCCTTAAATACTACTCTACCTTATTCCAATTTGGAGCAGTGGGAAGCCCAATTGGTGCCTATGTTCTCAATGTGAAAGTAGCTGGTCAATTCTATGATAAAGAGGCTAGGAAGCAAATGACAGCAAAGGGACTCACAAGACAAGTTGGCCAGGACTTGACATGCTCTGGTGTAGAGTGTTACAGACTATCTTTTATCATAATCGCAGCGGCTACTTTGTTTAGTTGCGTAATTTCTTTGATTCTGGTGATCAGAACAAGAGCATTCTACAAAGGAGACATATACAAGAAGTTCAGAGATGACCCAAAGCCCGCTGAGATACAGGAACTTGGCATTGAAGCCTCTGGTCGCAGCATCACTGAACCAAGCTTGAAGCTGACTGTATACGCTGAGACAAGCAAGAAGATTACAAATAGTTGAGAAACCTTGCAGTCTTCAATAGGAATTCTTCTAGCTAATTTTTTTTTTTTTTCTTTTTTTCGTTTCGGTTTAGCTTCTAGCTAATTTTTTTAAACTTGTACTGGCCCTGAATATTGGTGTGATAACTGTTGGGCTTTGTTGGAGGGCCAGAAAGGCAAAAGGATTTTGCTTCATGAACCCAAACTTTTTTTTTTTTTTTTTTTTTTTTTTTGGTTATGCTTTCGCTTTATGTGATCTTTTGACTTTTGGATCTGGACTCAAGGATTAGGATACACTTGAAAAGTTCAATAGAGCTTTAGTCTTCAACGCCTCATTGACTCTGGTTTTCATTATTTGTAAAGCCGAGAAGCTCAAGAAGCACCTAAACGCAGCCCAACAACTTTTCTTTCCGTCTTTCATTGTGTTGGACCATTGAATTTGGGCTCCAAAACAATTCCATTTAGTTTTATTTTTTTTAAGTGAAATGCACACTAATTGTTAATGATAAACTTGGGTATACAAAGAATTCCTTTTAATAAAAAATGCAAACTTCAGCCAAAAAAGAAAAGAAAAAAGAAAAAACATGATAGAAACGATAAAAGTCTAGAAAAAAAACAAAAAATTTCAAGAAAAACTGCTTACAGAAGTCATAGCAACAGCAAATTGATTGATAAGGCATGTATGATTTTTTCTGGTGCAAACTGTAAACACGAACTGTAGCAACTGAAAGCAATAATATGACGACCAAGGTGTTCTTTCTTAGTAAGTCAACCGCATGCAGTTTACCGGGCCTCCACCACTAATGGATTTGGACCATATCTTATCTCTTCGTAGATAAGAAAAAGAAAAAGAAAAATCATCAATTCGACCACGTAATTTGCTATCAGTTTTCCATCATTTTTCTGGGGGGTCGCATCTAAACATGTGATATATTAAAAAAAAAAAGCAATTTCATGGTGATATGACACCATGATTATGATGTTATACCTCTCAATTGAGACGTGTTGACACTTCTGTAGTTGGGGTTGGAGGGGAATAAGCTTAGCCCACTAAAAAAAAATGGCTTCCGTTGGCTCTATTTGGTCTAACATTTGGTAAGGAATCAAATTCATGCGGAATATCCCCATGGAGCCAAATAATGCATAACAAGTTACTACCACTTTACTACACATTACATCAAAGAATTTATGGCTATAATAAAACGTAATCTCCTACTGAATGGGGCACCCATACCTACTAAAAATAACTATTAAACACCTTTCGTTATTTTATCACTTTTTATTATGATTTATTTAGGTTTTCAAAATTAACAATATTAAAGTTCTCACCACAATTACAGTAAAACGGTTAAAATTCTTTAAAATACTAAACTGATATATATTTAAAAAGTAAAGTCTAAAAGTTGACAAAGTTAACTTGAAGATGTGATAAGAAAAGTGATACGAAATTTACAATCCATAATTGTCACAAAATGCCAACTTTACATCATCCAATAAAATATTACTAAATTATTTAGCAAAAAGAAGAAAAAAAACATTAAAGTAATAACAAGTTACTTACTGTATATGTTAAACTTGCCCTAGAGGCCCCCACCCATTCTCCCCTGTTCCGTTCGCACACTTGTCCGTTTTCCAATCGCGGGTCAACTGTCGAATTAATGTGAAACTCGTCCACAGCGACACTTCGATTGTAACAGATCCAGATTCACACTAGTCTTCTAAGGACGGCCTCAATCAACTCAATACATACAGCTCCAAAGATGTTAAATCTCCTCAACAATCCAAGAATCAGGAGAAAAACTAAGAAAAGAACCATGGGTGAGGCAATGGCAGAGCTCAAGCGAGTCTCTAGCTGGAGAGCCACGAACATTTTCATCCTCCACTTGCTCAGTAGCCGATGGTTCGTGGTGTTAGCAACCATTCTGATCATGGCCGTGTCTGGAGCTACTTACATGTTTGGCATATATTCGGAGGACATCAAATCTTCGCTTGGCTATGACCAGACAACCTTAAACTTGATAGGCTTCTTCAAGGACTTGGGCGCAAATGTGGGAATTATTTCGGGGCTTGTCAACGAGATTGCACCTCCCTGGTTAGTTCTCTCCTTGGGTGCAATTATGAACTTTTTAGGTTACTTGATGATATGGCTTTCTGTAACCGGACACATTGCCAAACCTGCCGTGTGGCAGATGTGTCTATATATATTCATTGGTGCGAATTCTCAAACGTTTGCCAACACTGTTGCATTAGTTTCTTGTGTCAAGAATTTTCCAGAAAGTCGAGGTGTCGTTATAGGGCTGTTAAAGGGGTTTGTCGGGCTAAGTGGCGCAATTATTACTCAGCTTTATCGTGGTTTTTACGGGAATGATTCTAAATCTCTCATTTTACTCATTGGCTGGCTTCCTGCTGCTGTTTCATTCATTTTCCTTCGAACAATTCGGATCATGAGGGTCGTTAGACAAGCAAATGAGCTCAAGATATTCTACAGTTTCCTCTATGTTTCGCTCATTCTAGCCGGTTTCGTAATGATTATAATTATTGCCCAGAACTGGCTCTCTTTTACTAGGCCAGAGTATGGGGCAAGTGCTTCTGTTGTGATTATTTTGCTATTCACACACTTACTGGTTGTGGTAAAAGAAGAGTTCAAGCTTTGGAAGAAAAAGAAAGAAGGGTTATATGATCCACCCCAACTGAAAGTGGCCAATGAAAATCCGCCATCGGCCAATGAATTATCATCTCAAGGATCCACAACAGCAGAAGCAGAGACATCCTTTGCAAATCCACAGAATCTGGAGGAGGAGTTGCAGGTTTCATGCTTTAGCAACGTGTTTAGGCCACCAGAGAGAGGCGAAGATCACACAATCTTGCAAGCAGTATTTAGCATTGATATGCTGATT
>JAMWEH010002779.1:0-15464 GCA_024721245.1 Mitragyna speciosa
CGTCGTCCTTCCATAATTCTTTTTTCCTTAGATTCTTTTCTGTTGTTTAAAAAATTTTCTTTTTATTTTTTTCAAAAATGATAAGTTTTATTCATACCCTAATATCTTGTGGGAGATCAATTTCGAGCAACTAAACTATTGTAGTCTTTGCCATTCTTTTAATTTTTTTTATCTTCCATTTAAACACCTAATAAACTGGACAAGGATTATAATAATGAAAATATTTGTTTCTTTTGAAAGTTAGTCGATTGTGACATACGCTACATTCGATTGAGTAGTTAGTCAAAAGATTTTTGTGTTTGTAAAGCCAATGATAAATCATCTTATATGAGTTTAGGAGATACTCACTGCACTCTAAGCAAGTAAAAAGTGCTGAATGTTATTTTTTTTTGTCATCACAAGCGTAATGGCACAGTTTGGTGAGAGTAACAAAATTGCAAATCCGTGATAACAACAAAGTTGCGGTGGTAGTGAGAATACAAAGGAGGTGAGAGGAGTGATGTTGCTCGAAAGATTTGGTGACGGTGGTAGAGTGGTTAAAAAAGAAGAAAGACAGAAACAAATGTTAATTGAAATATTTCATTATATATTTATATTAGGCAAATTGGTTTTTCTTGACAACAGCAGACGAAAATTTGATTAGGACTTACATCTCAAAACTAATAAGATTTTTACTCTTTTTTTTTTTTACAATATACATGTGTACAAATTAATTTAATTCGTTCGTTTTTTCATTATTTTGAATAAGAGGCAAAAGATGAATTTTTTTTAAAGGAAGAGCAAAGCGACTGCGATAAGAGATAGGAGATGAAATTTTGACGGACAAATATTCTTTGACTTTTTGTCAAACTAAAAATTCATGATCGTTTGAATGCACAAGTTATTTCTAAGTTGACTTTCTAAGCTTAATCTAACCCATCCAACCCCGGCCAACTGTTTTTATTCTCCATAAATTCTCGTTAGTTGGTATACGTTCGAATCTCCTATTTCATTTTTTGAGTCCTACCACTCGATGTAATCAGCTTAATTATGTAACTCTTTTGTTAGTCTTATAAGTTTTTGTTATATATTATTTTGAATGATATAGTTCTACAAGATTTAAGATTTATTCAGTAATACACTATCAAAGTTTTTGCCAAAAAAAAAGTCTCTTTCTTTTTGTTTTCCAATTTTATTTTTGAAATCTCAGTAGGAAGAAACTTTAAGGGATTAATTTTCATATACTCTATGTTTGTTCACTGGACTTAAATGCATTTGAGTTGATTTTCTGGTCACATGCTCTTTTATTTTATCTTATTCAGTGGATTACAAGAGAAACAAAAGGTGAAGTGGAGTATTTGCCAGAGATACTATCTCTAATTAAGCATTTGTACAATCTAATAAATGAAAATTTTACCTATATAGTATAGTGTTTTATATGTGTTTTTAGTGTATTTTTTGTATTTTAATTTAAAAATGGTTTAAATTAATAAATATTTTTCATTTGAATAATTTCTTAGGAATTAGGTTTTTATCCGATTTTGAAGTAAAATTTATATTTTGAATAAATTAATACGCTATGTTTGTACAATTATGCAGGTTTTATATGTTCAATCAGTTGGATTAATTGTTTAATACTAACATAAATAATACTATTCCTGGTAATTAGTTGTTTAATGTTTAATAATATTATCAATCACTTTGTTAAACGAAAATTATGGGCTTGCACATATCGTTCTTCAGTCTCTGGTCCTCTCCGTGAAGATGCACCGACTTGGTGCCTTGCTCCATTTGGCCTGTTGAGGTTTGTCCGGCGGGCCTTCAACCAGCTTAGTTACAAATTGATTTTCTTGGGAGGACAATGTTCGGGGAAACTAATGGCTTTTTATCTTGTTGTTTTATGTTTAGTTCAATTTCAGCTATTCTCTCAGGCACATTTGTCATTCATTATGGACACGTCTTGATTCATTTAAAGGTTACGATCCCTTTTATCAGTACTTTGTGCTCAGGCTAGTAAGATGTTTGGTGATCTTTAGATAATAAAAATTAGCACATTTTGCTACAGGGTCATAATGAGGGGCTCAAGCACTGGGTGTCAATGGGATTGGTTTAATCGTCCTTGCTTTTATCCTTCATTTTACAGATGGTAAGCATGACTAATTTACCACAAGAAGGATTTTTCGCTTACTATCTTTTCGACTGAGTAATCTAATCCAAAGAAAATACTAATGTCTTTATTATTATTCTATTTTTGGTAGCAATACCAATCAATAAGCAGCTTTACAACTTCAGTTCTGTATGTTTCACGGTGCAGGTGGAATTGTATTCTCTGGTTTCTATATACTGGTAAAGCCGTTTGCTTTGTACAATACTGGTATTGTCTACATTCTAAATAAAGCAGATCACAGAAATCCAATGAAAATGTCTCACTTTTGCCCTTTGTTGGAAAAAAAACAGATTGATGTTTGGGGATTGAGGAAGCCATTTTTGTTCCTTGAGTGGATAGGAATGAACGCGATGCTGGTGTTTGTAATGGCTACACAAGGCATCTGCAGCTCTCGTAAATAGATGGTATTATGAAGACCCCAGTAATAACCTCGTAAGTATCATTTTCTTCTTATACCTGCTAAGGAATATATCGTCCGGAAAATAGCAGTCATAAGTGGCTCCTAATTGGTTGGAAATGTTGAAATTTTCCGGGTGAATTGGATTCAACAGCATGTCTTCATTGACCTATGGAAATCAAAAGGAGTAGGAACACTTCTGTACGTGATTTTTGCTGAAATTGTCTTCTGGTCTGTGGTTTCTGGTGTCTTACGCAAGTTGCGCATTTATTGGAAGCCTTAGGGATCAAAATCTGAGTTATTGTACATTCAGAAACTCTAGCATCATTCAGATGTACATGTTCACATTATGTTTCCCCCTTTTTTTTTTGTGATCTTGTAATTGAACAAGAAAACTTACTACAACATTATATTCTGGGATAATAAGATTAGGATTCCCGTTGATAACAATCTCATTTAGAGGTTGATTTCAAGCCAAGTTGCAGAAGCAAAAGATTACAGGGAAGCTGATAGAAATGTTTTCCGCCTCAATGGCTTCGTTTTCTTCTGTAAATTAAACCAAAGCTCCACTGGAATTGGCAAAGCAGGTCAATATGGCATGCTGAAAACATCTAGGGAAAACAACATGAAAAATTAACATGCATAACATAGAAGTAAACGCTTACAGTGACAAATTGTCGGATATCATTTTTGAAGAGGTCGTTTTCTAGGATGCTTATCATTAAATTAAATGATCAACATTACAAAAAAGTCTCAAAGGCATAAAAGGGTTAACCAACAAAAGATATGGAGCAAAAAAGTAATAGAAGAAGATGAATGGAAAAAACAATAGTTTGGTGACTGTAGAGAATGAAATTTTAATTTAAATAAATTACCATTTGTCTATAAATTATTTCAAATGGCATATTTATTATTTCATTAAATATTGCCACATGGCATCTATATTTGAATAATTGGTTCTTTTAATACAAATTATATTATTCCACGTATCGTGATGAAGTAGATTCTCCAATTAAAATGTGCCATGTCGCACAATGTAGTGGTTCAACCAATTAAATTGTGTCGTGTCATATTTGAAGGATTTATCTCTTTATTAATAAATTATGAAATGAAGAGATAATGTATCAGATATTATTTAAAATCTCTTTAAAAATTAAAGAGATAAGATATATATATATATATATATATGTTTCAAAGACTATATCTTTGTTATTTAAGAAGGATAACAGACGTACATTTCAGATCTTTTTGAAGATGAAGATAGACTTATCACAAAGACTTCTCTTTCTTCCACCTACAACTATAAATTGGGAGTCTCCTAGGAAGAAGGAGATATACAAAAAAATGGAGACAGATAGACATACACTCATATTATCCTAAAGTTCTGATGCTGTGAAAGCTCTGAGTCTTCAACTAAGAACGCACATCCTGAAGTTCTGATGCTATGAAAGCTCTGAGTCTTCAACTAAGAAGGTTTTCAAATCTTCAATCAAGATTTTCAAAATTTTCAAGTTTTCGTCAAGTTTTCGATGTTCAAAGTTTGAAGTAGTCAATGTCGATTCAAGAACAAGCCTCAAGCCCTTGAATTCAACTCCGGAGAAAAGAATTGAAAGATCCTACAGAGATTGTAATAGTTGATTTTTAATATTAAATTTTATATATTTGTCGCTTTGTTTTCTTGTTTGTTGATTTTCTACAAACTCAAAAATTTTGTTGTGTACAGTGACAATGACACATTTTAATATTTTGGCAATAATTTTGATTACAAACATTGAATTGAGATGATTTTTATTGAATTTTAAGGCCACATAAGAATAAATTGACTTGCAAAATTTTGCTCCATATTCATTCGAGAGAATGTGCAAATAAACCTGTATAAAAGACTCCATGTTTTCAACACAATCCAAACAGAAGGATAGATAATCGTTTTTCAAGTAATTAAGCACCAATGTATGTCTATGTGAGGTGTTGCATAAGTTGACAGAAACATGTGAAGTATTTAGGACGGCAAATTTCATGCTAATCTTCAATCTTCAAGCAAAAATTTTAAGTAACTTAACTGTGACCAAGTAACAAACATATCAAGTATGGATACTAAAAATTAAATCAAATATAATTAACTTAAAGTAGAAACCACAAACCTTTATAGAGTTATATGGCAAGTTGCAAAAGTAGAGTTCTAAACTTGAATACTATTAGTGAGCCAAACTATTTCCCAAACAAGGTTTTAATGAAGCAAAACCTAAAGATAAACCAACACACTAATAACACATGCCCCATTTCACATTGAGTGCAACATGATCAAGCTGTACACAAAAAAGTGCAATTAATCTAACAGGAGCCAAAAAAATATAAGAATCTTAGCATGAATCAGAACACTTAAAGCATCTGCATCAAATTATATTCCACTGGATCAAATTACATTCCACTAAAGGTAATACCAAAATTCAAGAACGAAATTAGCATGCTGAAAAAATAGAGTCAGTATCAGATCATGGTAAATTATTATGAGTCTATCCATCTATAAGCGGATCAGAGACAAAAACAAACAATTCAAAGTCCTATGCACATGCTTCAGGGAATAACCAACGAGAAAGCTAACATGAACTTGCATACAAACAAAAATTGTCATTGCACCAGGCTTTCCAACTTTGTTTACGGGAAAAGTAACAGTAGACCAAAACTTCAAACAATCACTTCTTTTTAATCTTTTTTTTTTTTTAACCAAGTACATAATAAAATATTTCTATATTTTTAGAAAAGAAAAGTTTTCTTACACAGATTAGTAATATGTAAAATGATTCCACTGTGAGTGGCAATACCACAAACCTTACTTAGACAACAAAAGCATTTTATGTTTTTGACACCAGATATGCAATATGTAAGTGAATCTGATTATCTATCTCTTCTAAGCGGTTAAATAATATTCATCCTCTACCATCATTTGTTATGCAAACCAGACGGATAGAAAGATTGGCCATCAAAATTATGTTTTTCTGTTTATTAAACTTTTGGCTAATCGTCTTAAAATTGTTGGTCCTAAACCACAAACAATCAAACAATCACATTAAATTCTCAAATAACATCCACATGAAAAATTAACTTAGATAGATATTACCTCGATGCCACATTGTAAAATGTGAAAAGTTTTTGTACCGTGATGATGATGAATTTGACAGTAACTTAGAAGTCAAGTAGGGCTGAGGCGCGTAATACGCTCTCTTTAAGACGTTTCGCGTCCCTACCTAAAAATTAAAGAATAATAATTGTTGGAAGTATATTATAAACTCTTCAAGACCTCATATTTATAGTTTAAAAAATATAAGGTAATTAAATGTAATTATTTAGAGAAATTAAATACCGAATGAAACCTCATAATAAGTGAAATTCCGTTACAAGCATAATTGTATAAAATAATTGCATAACGGTCAAAATAATAATAATAATATGGTAGTTATTATATGACCGTTATAAACATTATAAGTACACGTTATGTAGTCAAATATGACCGTTATGACATTTATGAAAATCATTAACATTATAAGTTCACCATTATGTAGTCAAATATGACCGTTATGACATTTATGAAAATCATTCATTTATGTAAAATGTAACAAAAAAAGTCATTATTAATTCTACTATTTGTATTTTTTTATTAAAATACTCCTAACAAAAAAAGTCATTATCAATTTCAGTCAGGTTCCCCTGATAATCGAAATTTGAGAATTTAAATGTTTTGGATTTCTAGCCATTGTTGTGCTACATTGTCAGCCCATTCACAGAATTATTTACCGGATGAATTCTGTTATTCTTTGCGTTTATATATTTTGTCAAATGTTAAGTATTATTTTCGACAGATCATATAAAGATTTAGAAAACATTCAATTAAATTACTTGTTCTCCATTAACGATTAAACAATATTCACTTGGGAATGTTATAGCATACAGTGTTTACGTAGTACAGAAAATTTTAAACACGTTAGTATATGTTTTTCCAGCCACAATATTACTAGGATATGTTAGCGTACGCTTAGAATTATTTTAGCAATTATTTTGTGTAAAATTTTCACTATTCCTCGTGCGGCCCATAATAATTAATAACGAACCAAAAGAAAAATTGATCACCTAGCACTCTGTTGGTTGAAGTTTTCCGGTCGATCATGCTCAAATTGCTTTCCCTCTTGGCAACTGTACAAAAAACTTCCTTATTCATCTCTTCACCACAATCTGCCTATCCTTATACTAACAAAAAGTTAAATTTCAATTTCATATTTCTTTTGGCATTAAATTACAATTTCACTCATGTTATAGTAAGAGTACAAAGCTTTTCCGATTTCAATAAAGAATCAAAACGCAAATTATGCACCTTTATGCTTGGCTTGCTTCGGGTATTAGAATCTCCTTTTGTACCGTGACGGCTATTGCAAGAAGAGCTAGGCACTTGGAGCTAAATGAAATTGTCCAACAATCAATGACAAAGCAGGTAAAAATTCATGACGACAGCCACCTCGTATATTAAGTACATATAAAAGCAAAAAGATAAACCAAAGTACTCGACAAATTTTGAACTTAATTACTTTGACCAGCAGGATTAAGGGACCACTTATGATGCATAAGTTATATTTACTTAGCCCACAAATGATAAAAAAAAAATATTAGTAGTAATATGACAGCTTTAACATGGCCGATCATTTAACTGTTTCCATCACATACAACTACAGATTATAGACGAGGTCGTTAGCATACTCTTTTTAGAAGTATTCGCGTTTAAGGATGCTGAGAAATTCTAGGAAGAATTGACAAGAATTATGGTGATGCAAGCGGGCAATGGCACAGGTGGTGATTGTAGAGAAATGAGGAATTTTGGGCTACATCTGCTGACTAGCAGATGGTTCACTCTGTTCGCTTCACTCCTAATCATGTCGGTGAACGGTGCTGCCTACTTATTTGGGGTCTACTCCAACGACATCAAGTCTACATTAGGCTATGATCAAACAACCCTTAACTTGGTCAGTTTTTACAAGGATTTGGGAGGCAACCTCGGAATCATATCTGGACTGATCAACGAAGTTTGTCCCCCCTGGGTTGTTCTGGCCATTGGTGCAGCCATGAATTTCTTTGGCTACTTCATGATATGGTTAGCGGTCACAGGCTGCACTGCTAAGCCCCATGTCTGGCAATTGTGCTTGTATATATTCATTGGTGCAGATTCACAGGCATTTGCTCATACGGGCTCGTTAATCGCAACTGTTAAGAACTTCCCTGGGAGTAGAGGCATTGTTTTAGGCCTGCTAAAAGGCTTTGTTGGGTTAAGCGGTGCGATCATTACACAGTTGTACCATGCCCTGCATGGAAACGATACCAAGTCAATCATATTACTTGTTGGATGGCTTCCGGCAGCTGTTTCAGTTGTGTTTCTTCCTGTAATTCGATTCATAAAGGTCACCAAGCAGAAGAATGAGCTCAACATTTTCTACTCTATATTGTATATTTCCCTTGGCCTCGCTGGTTTTCTTATGGTTGTAATCATTATCCAAAACAGGCTTACATTTAGTAGGAATGAGTATATTGCAAGCGCTATTGCTGTTCTTATTCTAGTCTTTTCACCCCTTGCTGTTGTAGCGAAAGAAGAATTTTCTACCTGGAAGAGCATGAGGCTGTCATTGCGAAGTGATGACAATTCTCATAGTCCCCAGCTGGGGGCAGTGGAAGTGGAACCAACAGCAACAATCCCTCAGGCTGACGAGGTGGTGCCAACACTTTCACGGAAGAAGAAAATTGATTGGATGAAAAATGTCTTCCATCCACCAGAAATAGGGGAGGACTACACCATTTTGCAAGCTGTTTTTAGCATGGACTTGTTAATTCTTCTTATTTCAACATCTTGTGGCATTGGTGGTACACTAACAGCAGTAGACAACTTGGGTCAAATTGGCAAATCTTTAGGCTACCCTAGCAACAGCATCACTACGTTTGTATCACTGGTGAGCATATGGAATTATCTGGGACGAGTAGCAGCCGGGTTCTCCTCAGAATTCTTTTTGACAAAATACAAATTTCCACGATCCTTAATGCTTACATTTGTACTTTTACTTTCCGGTGTTGGTCACATTTTGATTGCTTTTGCGGTTCCAAATTCTCTCTACATAGCTTCCTTGATAATTGGATTTTGTGTTGGGGCTCAATGGACATTACTTTTCACAATAATATCAGAAATATTTGGCCTTAAATACTACTCTACCTTATTCCAATTTGGAGCAGTGGGAAGCCCAATTGGTGCCTATGTTCTCAATGTGAAAGTAGCTGGTCAATTCTATGATAAAGAGGCTAGGAAGCAAATGACAGCAAAGGGACTCACAAGACAAGTTGGCCAGGACTTGACATGCTCTGGTGTAGAGTGTTACAGACTATCTTTTATCATAATCGCAGCGGCTACTTTGTTTAGTTGCGTAATTTCTTTGATTCTGGTGATCAGAACAAGAGCATTCTACAAAGGAGACATATACAAGAAGTTCAGAGATGACCCAAAGCCCGCTGAGATACAGGAACTTGGCATTGAAGCCTCTGGTCGCAGCATCACTGAACCAAGCTTGAAGCTGACTGTATACGCTGAGACAAGCAAGAAGATTACAAATAGTTGAGAAACCTTGCAGTCTTCAATAGGAATTCTTCTAGCTAATTTTTTTTTTTTTTCTTTTTTTCGTTTCGGTTTAGCTTCTAGCTAATTTTTTAAACTTGTACTGGCCCTGAATATTGGTGTGATAACTGTTGGGCTTTGTTGGAGGGCCAGAAAGGCAAAAGGATTTTGCTTCATGAACCCAAACTTTTTTTTTTTTTTTTTTTTGGTTATGCTTTCGCTTTATGTGATCTTTTGACTTTTGGATCTGGACTCAAGGATTAGGATACACTTGAAAAGTTCAATAGAGCTTTAGTCTTCAACGCCTCATTGACTCTGGTTTTCATTATTTGTAAAGCCCGAGAAGCTCAAGAAGCACCTAAACGCAGCCCAACAACTTTTCTTTCCGTCTTTCATTGTGTTGGACCATTGAATTTGGGCTCCAAAACAATTCCATTTAGTTTTATTTTTTTTAAGTGAAATGCACACTAATTGTTAATGATAAACTTGGGTATACAAAGAATTCCTTTTTAATAAAAAATGCAAACTTCAGCCAAAAAAGAAAAAGAAAAAAGAAAAAACATGATAGAAACGATAAAAGTCTAGAAAAAAAACAAAAAATTTCAAGAAAAACTGCTTACAGAAGTCATAGCAACAGCAAATTGATTGATAAGGCATGTATGATTTTTTCTGGTGCAAACTGTAAACACGAACTGTAGCAACTGAAAGCAATAATATGACGACCAAGGTGTTCTTTCTTAGTAAGTCAACCGCATGCAGTTTACCGGGCCTCCACCACTAATGGATTTGGACCATATCTTATCTCTTCGTAGATAAGAAAAAGAAAAAGAAAAATCATCAATTCGACCACGTAATTTGCTATCAGTTTTCCATCATTTTTCTGGGGGGTCGCATCTAAACATGTGATATATTAAAAAAAAAAAGCAATTTCATGGTGATATGACACCATGATTATGATGTTATACCTCTCAATTGAGACGTGTTGACACTTCTGTAGTTGGGGTTGGAGGGGAATAAGCTTAGCCCACTAAAAAAAAATGGCTTCCGTTGGCTCTATTTGGTCTAACATTTGGTAAGGAATCAAATTCATGGCGGAATATCCCAATGGAGCCAAATAATGCATACAAGTTACTACCACTTTACTACACATTACATCAAAGAATTTATGGCTATAATAAAACGTAATCTCCTACTGAATGGGGCACCCATACCTACTAAAAATAACTATTAAACACCTTTCGTTATTTTTATCACTTTTTATTATGATTTATTTAGGTTTTCAAAAATTAACAATATTAAAGTTCTCACCAACAATTACAGTAAAACGGTTAAAATTCTTTAAAATACTAAACTGATATATATTTAAAAAGTAAAGTCTAAAAGTTGACAAAGTTAACTTGAAGATGTGATAAGAAAAGTGATACGAAATTTACAATCCATAATTGTCACAAAATGCCAACTTTACATCATCCAATAAAATATTACTAAATTATTTAGCAAAAAGAAGAAAAAAAACATTAAAGTAATAACAAGTTACTTACTGTATATGTTAAACTTGCCCTAGAGGCCCCCACCCATTCTCCCCTGTTCCGTTCGCACACTTGTCCGTTTTCCAATCGCGGGTCAACTGTCGAATTAATGTGAAACTCGTCCACAGCGACACTTCGATTGTAACAGATCCAGATTCACACTAGTCTTCTAAGGACGGCCTCAATCAACTCAATACATACAGCTCCAAAGATGTTAAATCTCCTCAACAATCCAAGAATCAGGAGAAAAACTAAGAAAAGAACCATGGGTGAGGCAATGGCAGAGCTCAAGCGAGTCTCTAGCTGGAGAGCCACGAACATTTTCATCCTCCACTTGCTCAGTAGCCGATGGTTCGTGGTGTTAGCAACCATTCTGATCATGGCCGTGTCTGGAGCTACTTACATGTTTGGCATATATTCGGAGGACATCAAATCTTCGCTTGGCTATGACCAGACAACCTTAAACTTGATAGGCTTCTTCAAGGACTTGGGCGCAAATGTGGGAATTATTTCGGGGCTTGTCAACGAGATTGCACCTCCCTGGTTAGTTCTCTCCTTGGGTGCAATTATGAACTTTTTAGGTTACTTGATGATATGGCTTTCTGTAACCGGACACATTGCCAAACCTGCCGTGTGGCAGATGTGTCTATATATATTCATTGGTGCGAATTCTCAAACGTTTGCCAACACTGTTGCATTAGTTTCTTGTGTCAAGAATTTTCCAGAAAGTCGAGGTGTCGTTATAGGGCTGTTAAAGGGGTTTGTCGGGCTAAGTGGCGCAATTATTACTCAGCTTTATCGTGGTTTTTACGGGAATGATTCTAAATCTCTCATTTTACTCATTGGCTGGCTTCCTGCTGCTGTTTCATTCATTTTCCTTCGAACAATTCGGATCATGAGGGTCGTTAGACAAGCAAATGAGCTCAAGATATTCTACAGTTTCCTCTATGTTTCGCTCATTCTAGCCGGTTTCGTAATGATTATAATTATTGCCCAGAACTGGCTCTCTTTTACTAGGCCAGAGTATGGGGCAAGTGCTTCTGTTGTGATTATTTTGCTATTCACACACTTACTGGTTGTGGTAAAAGAAGAGTTCAAGCTTTGGAAGAAAAAGAAAGAAGGGTTATATGATCCACCCCAACTGAAAGTGGCCAATGAAAATCCGCCATCGGCCAATGAATTATCATCTCAAGGATCCACAACAGCAGAAGCAGAGACATCCTTTGCAAATCCACAGAATCTGGAGGAGGAGTTGCAGGTTTCATGCTTTAGCAACGTGTTTAGGCCACCAGAGAGAGGCGAAGATCACACAATCTTGCAAGCAGTATTTAGCATTGATATGCTGATTCTATTCACGGCTACAACATTTGGGGTAGGTGGGACCTTAACGGCAATTGATAACCTGGGCCAAATTGGCAAGTCCTTGGGCTATCCCAAAAAGAGCATTGCCACATTTGTGTCACTGGTGAGCATATGGGGTTATCTCGGACGTGTGGTCTCTGGCTTTGCTTCTGAAATTCTATTAGCTAAGTACAAATTTCCACGTCCATTGATGTTAACCCTGGTACTTCTCGTCTCTTGTGCTGGCCATCTTCTCATTGCTTTCGGTGTCCCAAATTCTCTTTACGTCTCATCCTTGATTGCTGGTTTCTGCTTTGGAGCTCAATGGCCACTGATTTTTTCTATCATATCGGAATTATTTGGCCTAAAGTACTACTCCACGTTAATTAACTTAGGAGCTGGAGCCAGTCCATTTGGTAACTACATACTCAATGTTCAAATAGCTGGCCATTACTATGATACGGAGGCTTTGAAGCAAATGGCTGCGAAAGGGTACGCTAGGAAAGCAGGGGAAGATTTAACGTGCTATGGGGTGGAGTGTTACAGGCTTTCTTTTCTAATAATAACTGCAACCACATTATTTGGATGTGTTGTTTCTTCGATCTTGCATTTAAGAACGAGAAATTTCTACAAAGGCGATATATACAAGAAATTCAAAGAGCAAGCTCAAGTGAAAGATCCTGAGATGAACTCGGTTACAAATGCAGCACCACTTTTGCCAGCTGCCCCAACTAGGTAGGAAATTTTGTAGTAATTAAACCCCCATTTGTAAAAACTACAGAATCAATTTTAAAAGAAACTGCATTTTACTTGTGATGCCATTTCATAATGACAGATAATATAACTGTTGTACTCAAATTGATAAAGTTATTGGAACCTAAAGAAATTGAAAACTTACCAATTACTACTCGTATATACCAAAGTATATCAGACTTGTGAAGTGTAATCTGTTAAAGACAGATTCCAGTCCACATGCAAAGCAAGAATTGAACGAGGAAGTGTTTTTGGCCCCGCTAAATACAGAGATCCTGACTATTAAAATAGTGTTACAACTTGCAATGGAACCAAAAGGCGGGAAAAAATGGAAAGAGATACTCTTTTCCAGGAGTTAGAAAAAGAAATTTCTAATTTTATAACTCAACTTTTTCAGCCATTTGCAAGATTTTTTTTTTTCTCCATGTAAAGTATAAAATCTTCATCTTTCACATGTAATTTACTGCTATTAGCTTTTCAGAGGATACAAAATATTTGCCACAAAATTTATAGTAAATCTCATACCCAATGCTAAAGCATACAAGGACACCTCGCTGCACACCAGTTTACGTCTTTAGTGTCTCGTGACTTCTGTCCCTCTGCTCTTGACCACAATTCCACTTGCCCACCCAAGTGATGACTGAAATCAATTGAAAAGAAACAGAAATCTGAACAATTCTATCCTTCTTTAAGCATCAAGCCAGTAAATTTTGAATAAAAAATCACCAGAAATAGCAAGCATAAATGTGACATGTGTCCTCGTCAAGGTAGAATGTACCCACCCTCCACTACTTAAAGGTCAGCAAGTTAATGTGAAACTCCTCCCTAATCACAAGATACCATCTTTGGACCTAATCTGTCACTAGTCTTTGTCACTCGAACGATAGATCACAAGATATATAGTGCACGTAGGATCAAAGCTCCTTCAATCATTCCTTAGTAGTTTCTCCACACCAAACGAGTCTTTACTACCAACCGTTTCAAGAACCGAGAAAAAAAAAATGTTTGTCGCTGAATTGAGAAGAGATGGTGGACGAAGGGCTGTAGGTGGCTTCTGCTACCAATTGCTTACTGGCCGATGGTTCATGGTCTTTGCCTCCAACTTAATTATGGCGTTGGCTGGTGCAACTTATATGTTTGGCCTATACTCCGGGGATATCAAGTCATCACTTGGCTATGACCAAACAACAGTTGAATTATCTAAGCTTCTTCAAGGACTTGGGTGGCAACGTTGGTATCATATCGGGGCTTATCAATGAAATCACGCCTCCTTGGGTGGTTCTCCTCATGGGTGCCGTCATGAACTTCGCTGGTTACTTCATGATGTGGCTTGCAGTGACAGGACACATTTCAAAACCTCCAGTGTGGCAGATGTGTTTCTATATTTGCCTAGGTGCGAGTTCTCAAACATTTGCCAATACTGGTGCATTGGTCACATGTGTTAAGAACTTCCCAGAGAGTCGAGGTGTTGTCCTAGGCCTCTTGAAGGGCTTTGTCGGCCTTAGTGGTGCAATAATCACACAGCTATACCATGCTTTTTACGGACACAACTCCAAGTCTCTAATTTTGCTCATTGGCTGGCTTCCTGCAGCTGTTTCATTCATTTTTCTACGGACAATTCGCATCATGAAAGTAATTCGACAAGAAAACGAACTCAAGATATTCTACAATCTCCTCTACCTCTCACTTGGTCTCGCCGGTTTTCTAATGATCATAATCGTCATGCAAAACAGACTTGCCTTTACTGCGAGCGAGTATGCAGGAAGTGCTTCAGTCGTGATTCTTTTGCTCTTCGCACCCCTACTGGTTGTTTTTAGAGAAGAGCTCAAACTTTGGAAGAGCAAGAGACAACGAGATTTATGCGACCCTCCTCAAGTGAAAGTGGCAATTGAAAATCCGCCTGCGATGGTTGAATTAGCGCCTCAGGAGGTACACCCAGAGACACTACCTGGACCAGCTGATCCCAGTGCTCCACAGAATCAGGAGAAAGAGGTTTCATGCTGGAGCAATCCGTTCACACCACCAGAGAGAGGGGAGGACTACACTATACTGCAGGCAGTTTTCAGCATAGACATGATCATCCTTTTCACAGCCACAACATTCGGGGTTGGCGGTACCTTGACAGCAATCGATAATTTGGGTCAAATTGGCAAGTCCTTAGGCTATCCAACCAAGAGCATCTCTACATTTATATCTCTTGTGAGCATATGGAATTATCTTGGACGTGTGACCTCCGGCTTTGCTTCTGAAATTCTGTTGGCCAATTACAAATTTCCTCGTCCTCTAATGCTAACCTTGGTACTTCTTCTTTCTTGCGTTGGCCATCTCCTCATTGCTTTCGGGGTCCCAAATTCCCTGTATGTAGCCTCAGTGATTATGGGTTTCTCCTTTGGAGCACAATGGCCACTAATATTTGCCATCATATCGGAGCTATTTGGCCTAAAGTACTACTCCACGCTCTACAATCTTGGGGCTGGAGCAAGTCCTCTTGGCGCTTATATACTTAATGTTAGAATAGCAGGTCATCTATACGACAAGGAAACACTGAAGCAAATGGCAGCGAAGGGGCTCGCTAGAAAAGCAGGGCATGATCTGACTTGCAACGGCATTGAGTGTTACAAACCAGCTTTTCTAATAATCACTGCGGCAACCATGTTCGGG
>JAMWEH010001964.1:0-2500 GCA_024721245.1 Mitragyna speciosa
ATCATTGGACCTCTAACTCGTCCTACTTTCTGGTTGGACAGCCCTTCTCCCGTCTGGAAGGGGACGGATTGAACCCTAGCTAGGTCGGGACCAACATGAACTAAGCGTAACTAAGCTCATTTTACACCGCTCATCATGGAAGTTGCCCGAACGCTTTCTTTCCTAAGACTTTCAATCTAACAATCGGTCCAGAATCCAACAATTAAAAAAAACAAGGGTCCGAAGGAGAAATAGGCAATGTCGTACAGAATAGTATTAGGGTTAAACTGTGGTATGGATCTTGATCTGACTCCAGACTGACACTTACTGCTGTCAGCCTACCCGTACTATAGAAGCAGGTGTCCGTCTTGATGCTCATTCAGGATTACAAATTGAGTAGGGGCAGGGATAACCCAAAGACTATAGGGAGTAAGCCCGGGGTTCTTCGATTACATAATTATGGTTTCCGCAATGAGAAAAGGAAGACTAGCCACTGCTCAAAAGAAAAAAAAAGATCCCCTCATCTGCTTCTTTACCAACTGACCATCTGGAAAACCGATATTCGAATTACCAGCTCGGCTTACGCGATCGATGATTGTTAGAACTCTATTCGCCCTGCTCAAGGCTATCCGCTCTACTCACATATCACCGACAGACACAATCTTCAACTAGATTTCATCACTCAGAAAAAGAGTCCACTAGCAATACAAGAGGCTAGGTCAATTCAAGAAATAGAAGTGGAAGTGAAAAACTAACACTACCCTACCTTTCTAGGGGTGGAGTCGAATGGATAAGCGTTCCCTGCTGTCTCGCTTCGACAGTTCTTTACGAAACGGGCCCGGTCAATGGCGGGATATGCGCTTACCTTTTTCCTCGCCTTGCTCGACGACTTCCCCACACCGGATGTAATAGCTATTCCTACAACGAGGCTCGAACTTCAACGTTCCACTTGCTCCTTAGTCTACACGATGCGCACTGGTCTATTAACCCGGTACTCGGGTTCAAGTAGTTCGGCTAAGCCGGCAAGAGAGATGGAGTCACTAAGCCCTAACGTTAGATCCATTATCTCACAGAGTGAACGAAATTCGGATCAATCATAAAAAAGTCAAGTAGGACAGAACCATTAGCTGCGAACAAGTCTTCTTTCAGAAGCAGTTCTCTTATCCGCTGTTGTTAGCTCTCGGTAACATAAATGAACAAGTTTCTTTTGTATTCGAGCTGCTGAGGGCCAGAGCTCGTATGGATACATTACTTCATTGTTCTATAAGGCGTTGCACTAAGTCCATACTCGGATAGGGTCGCGAAGTGCAAAGATCCGGTCTTTGACAACCGTCGTAAGGACAACAAAACCTATACTTATGTGTGTTCGACACTATAACTATAGGCGAGACCTGTTGTTGGATGATCGCCGAGTGGCGTTCTGCTCGATTAGGCGAATGCGAGTGAGGTTGCGTAAGCAAGGCTTTCCCCGTTCGGTTCGCTAGGAGGGAAATGAAGGAAGAGTTCGGGCAGAAATAGATGTTGCTTGCCTCTTTCGTTAGTTATTAGTAAAGCGCGCTTCTTGCATGACTCCATATCATTCATTATTAAAGCGAAAGCGACAACGTATTGCAAGCCCTTCAAAAAATCAATAAACGGGAATGCGTTATCTAATAATGAGCAATGCTGGTAACAGCAAATGATTCCTAACCTCATCAAAATCAGAGTACGGCATATCCGACTATCCGGCAACACGCTTGGATAAGTAACGCGGTGAACCGTACCTGTATCTCTAGGCGCTATGATGTATTATTTTGTAGATCATGTCTTGCTTGAGGGTTCCAAACATTGCAAGCAACCTTGCTCATCCGTTCGAGTCCTATTGAGGAAAGCAGGCAAGCCCGAAAGTCCAACAAAAAAGAGCTGCGGAATCAATCGGTAGTAGTGAGAGTTAAGAAAGGGAACACTTTGTCTGCTTACGCCGGTTCTTTTAAAGATTTTAATTGTCTAGACTAAACTTGCAATTGAGCCTCAGGGCTCATTCTTTGGAGTGAGGTTGCCTATAGGCAATGGTAAGCTAGTGAATGTCCCAATCAAGGTTTTCCTAAAACGAAGACCTGAAACAGCATCTATCTCAGCTCGTCCGGAAAGAGGAGCGAGACAAATCCAATCCATAAAACGAGGACACCTGTGCAGAATCAGCATTTGGAGCAGGTCAGCCTCGAATCAAATCTTTACGAAGGGTCAAATCACCTGGACTCAAAGTCTAGGGTTACATCTGCATTTTCGGGTTCCCTCTCGTCTACCACTACATTCTTGCATTCCAAAACCCTTGTAAACACCCCTCCTCAAAGGAACCATGGCAAGCTACTGGAACGAACCTAATTCAAGTGACAGACAAGAAAAGCCCCAGGACGAGAGACTCCCAAAGGAGGAGATAAAAGACTTGGCACCTTCCCTTATTCTCCTTCCTTTCCTTTTCAATCTGAGGAAGTACTAATTCATCCTACACTCCTTTCTCCTATTCATATTTAGCTTTCTT
>JAMWEH010001964.1:12500-25000 GCA_024721245.1 Mitragyna speciosa
TAGGTGCTTGCTAGGGCACTATTCATTCTTCATTCGAAACTAATGAGTGTCGGGTCGGGGGTTTCTGCCTTGTTATCAAAAAGGGAGTTGGGTAAAGCAAACTCCCTCCTTGGAGGAGCACGGGCTTAGTCAAGTAGAACCGGGTTGCGCTGCTTGATGCTCCGATCGAAAACAAATCAGTGGGGCCATGCCGGTACGACTGAATATGCGTTAGAAAGGTAAATCCCTCCCCTACGACACCAAAAAACCGGGCCGAACTTCTAAACAGCCGCCCGCTTCCATAGAACAATATCGTGGCAACGTAGACCTAAGTGGTCATATTGGATCCTTGGGAACCATCACAAGTACGGCCGGCCTATATTTGAACGAAAATGCCGTGTCGTCCAGCGGAGCCTAGAAGAAGGTGACTCGCGCAGACAGCTGACTCCTTTTCAATAGAAAAGAATAGCCAAACCAACCCAGCTGGCTGGTCAATCTCAGAGATCTTATCGGCCGGCAAACCGGAGACGGACGACCACGGTCCCGACCTTATCAGCACCGGAGGTGTACTAATCAATGAACCCCCGAAAACGACTTTCTTTTCTGACAAAATAAAGCAAGCCTAACCGATCACGACATGTTGTTGATATTTATTGAGTTGGAGGGACTTTCGCTGACTGAATCCATCCATAAACCTAGACCCCGGTAACCTTTGGTAACCAAAGCGTCACGACAACATCCAAAGGTGACCTTTGGATTTTTAAGTAGGGGGCAAAGAGGAGCACGTAGGAATGCCGACCACTACATAAGCCACTAGTGGCTGAGAGAAAGCGAGCAGCACCTTGTATAGGTTGGGCGGAGCTTGAAGAAGCGAGCCCCTATCAGAGAAAGCCATTGCGCGCTAGCCTAGCTAGCTAACGTTTTTCAGCTGGCTGTTATGTTAGTTGTAGCGCGCCTTCCCTCCTTCTCTAACTTCGGAAAGATTTAGCAGTATTTTCTTATGATGACCTGGTCGAGAGAGTATGATACATCGGTGTAAAAGATTGAGTTGGATCTGTGAGGTTGGTTATAGTAAGGCCTGGCCGGAAAGTGTTCTTGCCTCTATCATTAGCTCGGGTAGTCTCCGTTTCTGGTGTTTTAGTCAGCTTTCCTTGCCCAACCAATTAGGTATCTTATATTCCAACAACTAGATTCACCTTACTCCCTTTTTTTGCAAGGGAAAGAGACAGGTAAATGACAAGCAGAACCTAGGCGGCAATAAAGGCGCAAGACGATTGGGCGGCCCGCTGGTTTCATTAGCTGAGGCCTAAGCTGATGACTGTAGCAGCCATGGCGTTAGGAAGAGCCGGGCAGGACACGTACCATGTTTATAAGAAAAAGACTCGGCACTCCACACGCGTTGGGGGCTATAGAAGTCAGGTAGCGTCAACATCATTGCGCTAGATGGAAAGAAAGGGGCAGGAGAAGCCTAACTAACCTCCTAGGAAAGGAATAGTAGATTAGGTAAGTTATTGCTAGCCCTATCCCACTTTGCTTTGTGGTTCCCACAACTCACGGTTGACGAAGGCAACACATAGTCGGCTGGGAAAGCAGTATACCGGAAAATCTCATTAATCTTAGTATGGAAGCAGTCATAGGTACGAATCCGGAGTGCGCGCTATCTGGTTAGTGATCTTGAAGCCTGTTGATGGTTTCTAGGCATGCTATCGAGTTAGTTGATATGGTATAGTATAGACTTGATAGGAATCCAGGGCTCATAAGTGGTATAGAGTTGGGACCAACAGTTATAGTAGGGTCGTTATAGAAAGTGCGTGTTATGTCATGCAGAGCCCAAGGTTTGGGTTAATAGTACGGTTGGTAGCAGCAGCTTCCAGGTTGAGGAGCATCAGCGAAGGCAGAACCCGACAGTCCAGTAGCCATTGATCTTGTTGATCCACCCGCATTAGTGGCGAAGAAAGATACGCTTAACTATAAGTGAAATCTGAAGCCGTTTCAGGCGCATAAACAAAAGCCTTCGGATACAGAGGGGGGCTACTCTAGTCACTCAAAGTCCTAGCTAAGTAAGGAACAGACTCTCCAAACAGAAGTACATACTGCATGGCTGAGGAAGCATCCGAAGCATCTAAAGTCGAATAATCCGAATCCGTTGAATAGGAAGCCTTTGATCCCCTTTCTGAGTTATATTCAAAGAAAACCCCATTCACTTGCTACAACCGAAAGGGGGCTTTCTTTTGAGTAGTGAGCCTATAGATAGGTAGAGACCCTACAGAGCCCGTAAACTCCCGATTTAGACATGAGAATAGGCCCTTCCTGACCTTTTCCTCATGGAACGAGAAGACCGATGCCCCTCTCGACTCTTGGCCTTTGGTTTAATGAATATCTCCCCTTTCTTCCTTTTTTTAGAGGAAGTCTTCCCCCCTTTGTCCTAGAGCTAGAGCAGAGTTAGGACAGTGGGGATTGAGGGATGGTCTTGGGCAATAGGTTTAGTTTGGATTGGACAAATAGGAGTTGCTCTTAGGCAGCTAGAGACTAGACTGTTCCGGTCCCTTTCGGCTTTTAAAAGAATATGCTGTTCTCTTTCCTCTTGCTATCGAATTAGCAGCTAAGGTAGCACGAATACAAGCTGTACAGACAGATCATGCTATCGCTCCAGCCTTTAGCTATTAAGGTGCGGAAGTAGATTCTCCGACATTCAAGCAACATCAGAACCGGCACAATTAGCCCTGAGATTCCTTGCGCGAGGAGCAGGAGGCAGTAAAGCGAAGCGGGCTTGAAAAGGCTAGAAGGGATATGTGATTGAATCAAGGCTAGCACGCCATAGCAGAAGTCTGCTGAATAAGATCTGGGCTGTTCGGGAGAGTTGTGCAATAGGGAGGGAGCTGCTGCCCTAGTCGAAAGTTGAAGCCTTTGGCAAGGAGTTATTTCCTAAAAGAGCATTTAACGCTTCTCCGACCCTCCGAAGACATGATCAATAGTCAAAAAAGTAGACATGTTACGAATGAGATTGAGAAGTAGCTCTTCCGGGTGCATGCATTGAATTCAATCTTCTCTCTTTCATCTGCGCTGGGTGAAGAATAGGCAGAGAAGAGGACAAGGGGAGCAGGAGGAATAGACTGCATTAGTTTTGGAAGTATGGCATCAAATCAAAGGTAGCCTTAGCTAATGGCGGGTCTTGGTAAGTAACTGACAGACCTGAAAACTGAACTTTAAGAACTATGAGTGAAACTCTCTCGCCTGAAATTTCCAAAGAAAAGCAAGATCATAGAGGCACTGGAGGATTCTCAGACCCGAAGACGGGATGTGAATTCCTTCGTGAAAGAATCTCGCTACAAGACTGAATTGGATGTAACTAGAAGATATCTTGAGACCACTAAGCAGGAGCCAGCCTAAAGAAACCCTAGTTTAATTTGTTTCCCGCTGTAGGGCTAAAGCTTAAATACATTTGACCCAAGAAGGTCAGCTTAGCTTCTTTTCTTACCACAAAAGAAGGTGAGTACACTTCACTCGATATCGAATACTCAACAAACAGGCAGACCTGATGAGCATGTGGCATGTTAGTAACTTACGCCGCTTTTACTTATGAATTTCTGTGTCGAGTTTTATGGTGACGTAGGCAATCTTATGCTCTTGTTTCTCAATTTGAATTTAAGCCATGTTCACTTAGTTTATTATGCTATCTGAACCTCTATGTACTATTGAGCTTTGCTCGTGCAGAAATGATCGATGAAAACGCTTGAGCCCTGCTCGCCTTTTTAGAGACTTTTCTCACTCCCATTTCGGGCTAGACCATCGAAATCTTCAACTTCAGGCTAAGCCTACATAACATATTCAACCACGGATTAAGTCGACATAACATCCTCACGTTCAGTCAGGTTTTTCCAATTGGATTTCCTTGCGGGTAGAAGTAGGGCTTTATTGGCCTTCGGCTGCGCCTTCTGCTCGAGCTCGCCGTAGGAAACTTTTCGCCGATGCCATTATTAGAGGAGTAACTGGTTTAGCCTTGCTTCGCTTCGCAGACAAGAGTGTGGACAGTATATTGTTTCGCCTCTACTAATGCAAGTGCAGTTCTCGCTGCTCAACTATATATATAGAGGGGGCTTTTCTTCGTCTCGCCCATGTGTAACAGCAAATGGTGAACAAGGAGCACCAAGCTCTTTTGCCTATGCGCTTACGAGGACTCCTTCACTTAATGACATTCCTTCCGGATCCAGTTTTGTATATTCTGATCGGGTAATTGCATATTCTGATGATTACAGGTTTCGGAACAAGTCTTCAAACCAGATGCCTTCTGCAGCCGGATGTTCTACCAAAGTCTCAGGCGACACATACGCTCAACGGCTTTCTGGAAGTGAGGGGGATGGCGCATACTCAAACGAGGGGTTTTCCCACACTTTTTTACCAACCTCTGGGGCTTCCTCCCGACCTGCTGTCTTCTGACTCTTCCCCGGCAATGGCTACGAAATCAAGGGATTGGAGCTCTTCGGCTTCCCTTTTCGATGGTTACGAGTGTGAAATCATTGGTTCTACTCGGCCTAAGGCATTCTTCCACTTCGGCAGATAACCCATTCTCAAGTAGATCTAAGGCGTTCTAGCCGTCTTTCCGTTCGAATAATTCATCTTTTTTCAGTCTCCCGTAGGGGAGCCCTTCATTGAGAGGCTAGGAAAAACTACTTCAACATAGAGAGGCGGACTCAAACTAAAAGGAAGGGAAGGATAGAAGAATCAGTCTAAGGCTATGCTCTGCTCTGGGTTCTGGGAAGGTAGTTCAGTCACACCCGATGGATAAGCAGTGATTCCTCTCTTAGCATCTTACCCGTAGCCCACAAAAGCGTAGGGGAAGTGCATTTGGGCCATAGAACGTATAGATTATTGAGAGTAGAAGTCCACTTGATAGGACTTCGCTCGAACTAATTCGAGTAAGGGAAGCGCCCAAGCTCTCTATTTTTAGTTGAGCTCATTGAACGAAAACAAAAACTCGCCGACTCTTTCGATAAAGAAAGGCGAAGGACAATGGTCCTAAAAAAGGAACCCAGCCCATGGATATACGACAAGAACTGATTGGACCACTGGCCAGACAGAACGAGGAGAGAGGTAATACAATACATCAAAACAGTGCTAGACCGAAAAAAGATTACCGGCATACCGGACCGGAGGCAGGCTTTCGTCACAAGCTGGATTTGAACCAACACTTCAGGTTAAAGGACATGAGCGACAACTGAAACCTGCGAACTACCTTTTATTTTATTCGATTTGTGACTTTTGGTAACCCGGTTCCCCACCCTGTCTATGGGTACATCCGGGAGGCTCCTCACCCATCCACACTTCTTCGAAAACCCATTTCCCATGTTGCCTGTCAACGAGAATTGGTACTTTTGGGTCCTCAACAGAGGCCCCGCCCACCCCACCTTTTACATTCTTGATCTATTTTGACCCAAGTTTCATTTTTGTCTAGATCGTTTAGAAATTGTGTCAGGTGAGGAATTCTAGCCTCTTCGTCCATGTCGTCGACATCACAAAGAAACTTGACCGAGTGCCTGATATTGGACAATTGGGCTTCGTTTTCTATGCCGAAAGCTCGAGCGATTTCTTCAGCTCGATGAACAATATCGTGTAAGAGTTTTTTACACTCGGCCGCATTCGCTTCGCTTTCCTCCTGTAGTTCGGAGTCGCTTGGAAGTGGGGCGGGCTCGTTTAGATCCAGCTCCCCTTCATCAGCACCAGGAATGGCTGGCTGAGCGTCCATCATCAACACCAAGGAGCCGGCAAAAAAAATGGGAATAAGTTTCTCCGACAATTCAAAACGAACCAGCGAAGAAAATAAAGATATGAGAAAGAAGATTAAGCCAAGAAGAATCGAATTCTTCTTTCTTTTTGAAAAGTTAAAGCAGCGATAAATAAAAATAAGAATGATTAAAAGCAAAAAGAAAAGCAGCATATTTTGAGGGGTGGACATTTCTTCTTTTCCTAAAAAAGATGAAAAGAATATGGCTACAAAAGCACCGACGGGTTTTGAAAAAAGCGCTTTTAAACCTGTTTGCATAGGCTCGTGAACAGATTTACGTTCAATAGACTTCTCTGATACTGTAGAAAAAGATCTAATAGCATAACCACACTGAGAGACACTACAAATAGTATGACCACAAAACACTTTAGACACACTACAAATGGTATGAAAAGCTAAGAATTTCGGCACAGTATGAACAGTAACACATAGAGAGACTCTAGAAAAAGAAATTGAAATTGGTATTCCTATCATAATAGGAATATTAGATTGACGTATTAGCATCATTTTGTCTTGAGTCAATCTAGTATTCCCTATACTACCATTCTGGTAGAGTGATGCTAGACGTAGCATGATAAAATTGTTTTTGTCAGCGCACTGATTTTCAGGCAAAATAATGACCAATAGTCATTTCCTAATTAGGATACTTCCTATACTCAGGAACGAAAAACATTCAAAAGTATAAGAGAGGAACCTAATAAAGGATCTGAGAAAGGATTAATTGCCTTAGGCCGGGGTGCGCTGACGTAGGGTCGCCCGGAACTTTACACCAGTTCTTCGTTTTGTTTAGTAAATAATAAATATCCTCCTTGGTCCTTCTTTCACTAATGATCTCACCATTATTATATGATAATTGTTGTCTTTTTGAAAATGATTCCTAAATGAGCAAATCTAAGCTGTTTCGAGCCGACAGCCGATTAAGATCTTTCTTGATTCAAAAAAAGACTCGAACTTTCTTTCTGCTTTCTATAGTATATAGTAGAAAGCCCGGAAAACCCTCAAGGGGTCAATGAAAATGCGAATATAGGCCTTATTTCAGCAGATCTTTGCAAATAATCTTTCTATTTTAGTAAGGCTTTTATAATCTTATAAAGGTCCGTTGATGGTCATCGGCCCTTCTTTAATTTAATAGTTCGATTCCCGGTTTCCGGTTATCTTTTCTTTCTTCTAGCAATCGTTTTGTCTTAGTTCTGTCTAGCGATTCCTGTAAATCAATATGTCCCACGTCCCCTCTCTTAGTATTGGTCTTGTCTCGTACTCTATCTAGAGGTCTCAACTAAATCAATCGCTTTGCCTGAACTCTTCCCTTGCTTTTCGCCACATTCAAGCTTAGGAAATAAAGTAAAGATTGTATCGTCTCTAGGTCCCAATAGACTGAAATGTGGCATTCTGCCCATCTAAGAGTCTATTCTAGCAAAGCAAAGAAGCTGCTTATTTGTCCTCCAACTAAAGCTTCAAGATCGGGCTGCTCTCACTTTAAGCCTTGCCCGCTGCTTTTATATGGATGGAATATAAGTAGGCACTAAATACGATCTTAGATTCTTTCTACATCCTTTGGGTAGTCACCTCAAGATCCCAACTCCTCAGCGCGGTCAGTATCATCTTCTTAGATCGGATCAGCTACGTCTTGGTGAACAAGAATGAAAGCAGCGCCGAGATAAAGATAACCCTCATGGACTCAATAGAAGGACCTGCGGGGCGTGCCAGTAGCAAATCTTCTCAAATCGATCAATTTCGTGTTACGCTCAAGGGAAGGCAAAAACCCGCTTCCTAGAAGAAAGCGACTGGTTCAGTTTATTAAGGGATGAATACTCCTAACAAAGAAAACTCTGAAGTGAAGAACTACTCATGTCCACACTAAAAGAGCTCAACTCCGGGACTCTCAAAGCAAAGCTTGTAAATAACACTTTTCGTTCTCTTCCCACCGCAGGAGGCAGGGCTTTTTCTTTCTATCAGTTTCAAATCTAAATAGATATTGATCTGGGTCTATGACCATTACCCAAGATTACTATTCAATGCAAGAAAGAGGCGCAATAGCATCTTTGAATTCACATTCACCTTTTCCGCTAGCTGGGAGCAACTGCTTGGACTGGATGTACGCCTTTAAATAAAGTCACCACTTCAGAGTGTACGGCTATCTCTCAGCTTCTGATCCCTGCCTAGATGAAGAAACGAGTGTCCATACAGAATCATCAAGTAGGGAGAGGTGCACTTAATATAAGATAAAACGAGAAGGGCAATTTCAATTTGAAGTCAAGAACAAGAAAAGCTCATGCGAAGGTTAGACTAAAATCCAATTTCCCGTCCTGCATATATTAGCAATGCTCTATTCCCAATGCTGACAAGAACATGCGTTGCAACTAGTAGAGTAGATTCCCGAGACCGCTGTCATTCCTGCTGATCTAGCTTCGTATTCTCGCCACTCCGGGGCATAAGATAAGAGCAATCCAGAGGACTCCCAATTCCAAAGCTATCAATTAAACCAACCCTTCTTCATTAAAAGAGGCAAGCGGATTGTATTTATTTATTGCACTAGTTCCCGATGTAATGACTGCAAATGTATCCCGACTCGCTGAGAGTGAAACAGCCGACCTTTCTATAGAAGAACCTTGAGCTTTGAAGCAAGTGGTCTATGCTAGCTCGTTTTCGAGAGGAAGAGTTTGCTTTTCGGTTCATGCTATGGTATCGGAATGTCTCCCATTAGGAGAAGTTGGATAAGAAACTTATTACATGCCAGCGCTACTGCTGTAGTGGGAGGCGAGGTCAACGGTAAGTGGACGAGAACCAGTAGAGAATTCCACAATAGCCATTCCAGACATCAGCTTAGACGCGAGTAACAGACCCCCTATGGAGAAAGATTCCTAAATAAACTCTTTCGGTCGGCTTCGGTACCTATTGATGAGGAGATGCCTACATTCTCAAGCTATGCCTCTCTCTTTCTATACGGCAATTCCGCGCTCAAGCCCTTCTCTTAGTTAGCTTAAGTATAGAATATCGTATGAAATCTAACGAATGAAAAGGATTGACCAGATATCGGTCTCATTCAAGACCTTATCAAGGGATTTCCCCAAAAGAAAGAAGAGAAAAGATCTCTCAAGACCGATTCTCTCTATCTCTTTAGCCCCACTGCCAAATGAATGTGTTCTTCCTATGGCCATTTCCAGGCCTTTTTAGGCCAGTTAACATGCATATAGGGGGCTACCGGTGAAAGACTTTTAAGCTTAAGAGAATGCCCAGGAGAACGCACTTAAGTAGCAGTGTCAGAGCCTTTTCTTAATATTAATGATGTACGAAATATGGCTGTGAATCCCAACCCATTTTGATTCAATCAACAAGCGATTCTCTTCCTGATGTCCGTGGGTGTGGGACTAGTCATTCCCGCTACGCACCTTCCCTTACTTTACTAGCTTTACCCTTACTACTGTACTTCAACCTTAGCCTATGCCTTCCGCGCACAGGACAGAGGAATTCACTTTCGCACACACGAGCACGAGCGAACTCCCCTAAAAGGCCTTTCTTTAAAGTCTGTTTGAAGGGATGAATTTATGTTCCCTCATCGAGTACTTTCCTTACTGAATTGTTCACCGGAACGACTTTTCCTTCACTTAGAAATAATCTTTATTGCTTCTAGGCTTTCGGGAAAGAAATAAGGAAGGTACGGTTGGAAAGAGAGTAGGACTAGGACTAATAGTCAGACAAAGCAGCAGACAGGCAGGGAAAGAAGCTCAAAGATGCTCTTAGTACCTGAATAGTAAGTCCAGATTCACTCTTTTCCTTTTATGGGAGCTTTCCCAAAGCCTCCTTCCTCTACATTCATAGCTTTCACCCTTGGTCTTCTTTATCACACTCTTTGTGGCGCATAAGTAGTATGCCTTAAGAGAAGAAGAAGATTACCTGCTTCCAGGTATTGTAAAATTACGAATTAGGAAAGTTGTAACTTCTCCGATCCAATATATGGTTAAAGACTAATTAGTCTTATCCGATCAGATAAAAAAAATGTCTCTGCCATAGTTATTCTTCTACCGTTCGTGAACCGATGATCTTATGTTAATTACAGTTTAGAGAAAGATCATCTTTCCTTCTTCCATTTCTTCTTTCCTGAACAAGACAAGAAGGGCTGTCTCGTGCATTCAAAGACTCTTAAGGAAAGCTCTAAAGGACCGAACGGCATACTTAACCTTAATGAATTCCTGGTTAATAATTCTACTAGGTACCCGACATAGGACTACTAGGTAAGGCTAAGGTGAAAAGCCAGATCGAAGGGACCGGCTAAATGGTACTTAAAGGGACTTTTAGGCTAACTCGACTGACTCAAAGAAGTCAAAGAGGCGATTCAATAGACGATCATCGACACCTTGTTCTCACATCACAAGTTTTAGTAAAAATGGAACAATGCCATTTTGTTCAGTTTCACTCTTGTCAATGACAGCCTCTGCTGAGCTTTTTCAATACCTCTAAGGCAGGGAAGAAAAGGATCTTCTTCCAGAACCTTATTCCCCAATGCTTAGCTTCACTTTAGCTCTCAGGCTAGGGAGTGACTAAGCCGAAAAGGTGGAGGTGAACTGGAAACTGAACCGGTAACCCGACTCTTTGAATTGAGTACCTACGACTGTGGAATGCCTATTTTATTAAAATAGGAACTCCAAGTAAAAACTAGACTTTGTCTTGCACACTGACTTCAATCGTATAGAGATTTCCCACTGTCTGTGTCGATACCTGAAAGTCCTCCTCCCTTACAGGGTAAGCGATTGCCTACTTTCTATGTCCGGAGACGCTTACTGCACTCCTTCTTATGTCAAGACAGGCAGGCGGTTATCAGGATGTAGTCAAGGAGGCATCCCCTTCCTAAGCCAAATGAAAAGTCATCTTCCATCCAGTAAGTCCTAGTTCCGCGCTTTCCCTCTTTTCTTTGGGGGCATGCATCGTATAGTAAGATGAAAAAAGAACTTCTTCGGGGCTCCGTCGTCTAGGACAGATGGGCTGTACGTATAGAGAAGGAAAGTCTATTTTTCCCAGAGTCTAGCTAACTCTAACCCACTTGAAGAGGTTCTTCTTCTGCAGTAGCGGGTTTGGATAGTGATCAGTACCCCCTCTCCTTCTTCCCATAGAAAGCTTTTTCTATGACGGTTGACTGAACTTTAAAAGAATAGGCCCATTGAGTTATGCTACTGGACTTTAGGCATCTCTTTTTTATACCCCGAAGCGGAGAAGCTGAAGATGGATATCGGACTCTGGGATTAGTGTAGCGGCTAGTCTCCGGGTCTCTTGAGATAGGGATTAGCCAAGTCTTGCGTCATTCAGGTCTCTTTGATTTGGTTCTCTCAGTGGTTTCGTATATATAAGAGGCATTGTGCGTTCTGTTCGTTCAGGCTCGTAATGCAAGAACGAGTAAGATATCTGCTCTCTAGCGTGGCTGGCTATACCGGAAATGTTTCCTGCTCGCTGGTGCGCGGCCCCCATCCGCCCCATTCCTTCGGGAAAAACCTATGGAATTTCTTCCTATCTGGAGAAATGTGAGGGCGATCTCTGTCTTGATCCCAGGAAGTTAGAATGAGGATGTCCCTGGCGAACTCAATCGGGCATTCTGTGGCTAGGGTGCGACCAAGGAAGACGATCTCATCTGCGGGAAGCCGGAGGGGAGGGATCCTCGAAGTGATCCCAAGCGGCTTAGCTACCCGTCCTTAGTAATAGGCATGCGGATCTCCTCTTATAAAGAGGCTTTTTGCGTAACACACGGGATTCGACCTGACCTAGGAGCTTCTGAGCAACACTGCCCTAGGCGGATAGGGCCACGAAGGGAAAAACGACTTGAACTTGAGGATCACAACGAACTATATGCTTATCCGGTGGATGCGCGTCTTGGACTGTTTGACCTCTAACTAGAAATATCGTAAGAGAGGAAAGCAACTCTTATGCCCTTCTTTCTCCCATGCCTTTCTTTGTTGGCCTAACCCAACCGGCAATTTCAAAGAAGTCTCTCTTCATTAAAGGGGGGAGCAGAGCAGTCAAAGAATGAACCAAAGAAAATGAACAATTTTTTCGCGTGGATATTTGGTAGGGCGACGAACAGGCAAATTGAGCCTGTCGATACAGCCCGTTTGAATTATGTGGATGGATTCCAAAGTCTCAAACCGGATCCAGGCGATAGCCATGAGCTCTTGCTCAACAAGGCTTCTCGCTTGATCGATCATTACTTTCAGTTATATAAGTTAGATCTTCCGCCATCGCACACCAGTTTGGACGTAGCTCGCCACCTGGAGAGCTTTAATGCCGCAACTCCAGCGGGCCTGGGGGCTGACCCCGCCCTAAATCTTCTTTTGGAATTACAGAATCCTGCGAGTGAGCTCTACATAGAAGCAACCAAACTCCTGCTGTCATGGTTCTAAGGCTCTCTGGTTGGAGCACGTCTTTATGTCTTTTTTCGGTATGCCGCTCCGCGAGCAAGGAGTGCCACGCACGAGCGAAGCAAAAAAGAAAGAAAATTCCTCTATTTGATATCGATTCATCCACACTTCCATTCCTTGTAGAGGAAGGCTAACTGTTTGCTGGCTGGGAGCTGTATGAGCGGTAACGTCCACGTACGGCTCCGTGAGAAGGGCGATGGACAGAAATGGCCTTGTTGTACCTCACTCTCGTCTTCAATGGGGTCTGCTCTTTTTTTTTTGGGAGAGTATGCCAATATGATCTTAATGAGGTGCGGGGCTTTGCATCTGACATTCGTTGGGCTTCCCTCTTCGGG
>JAMWEH010001964.1:30000-60000 GCA_024721245.1 Mitragyna speciosa
AAGAAGGAACCTGCTTTCTCGAGGAAAGGAAGTTCCCATGCCATTAGTCTAGCTCACCCCGTCTTCTGTTCTGCGCATCAAAGAGTAGATTCTCTAAGAGCAAGAGCTTATCCACGATATCCTTACCTGAATGTCAAACCAAGGCTGACTGAATTTCATGCTTTTAAGGCAACCAGCGGATTTCTGGCAACCTCGATTTGAATTAGGCTTGAACCAGAGGATCACTGAAACTACCTTTCTCTATTCACCCGATTCGATCCACAAGCTGAATGCCGTACCTGCCAGAGAGGGAGATCTGCCATTGAACTGTTCCAAACCTTTATTGAAGAAAGAGATTAGTAAGGCTAAAGTTATTGTTCTTTATCGTTTACGATTCATTCTGTAAAAAAGGAGCGTAGCGGCAGGCTCGCAGAGCTAAGCCTTCAAGTCCTATTGTCGGAGAGGTGGGACTTTGTACTCCTATTCCATTATTTATCCTATTCCCGATCGGATTGAATAAGCTACTAATGTTTTAATCTCTCTCTTTGCTCTTAGTAATGTAATGCTAATGAAATCCATTCCATAGCCTGAACTTTTTCAGTCTGATCCTCTGGAATACACTCCATCGCCCCTCAAGGGGGGAATAAGCACTTTCGGAACGTAGAAAAAAGCATCCTATTTTGGCTTCTTTCAGTCCTAAAGTCAATCAAGAGGGTAAACTCGATCTATCTTTCCGGCTTAGCCGAACTTCTCACCTGGAGTGACTGAAGGATATTATGATTCAAGCTCTGAACCAAAGCTAATTCTTTTCTCTATTGTACCCTCATCGGCATCTCCTTACGCTGATTCAATAGCAGCTGGATAGCAAACCAGGGCAAGAAATCAATCCATTATCTTATCCTTAGCCTAACCCTAGAAAAGCCCAACCTGTGGAACCTCTTTTTGACCTAGAACCCTCTTTCTTTGGCTTATGAGATACTCCTAGAGCTCTCCTGCAATAGAATAAAGAGAACCAGCTTGCCACAAATCACTTGCTGGAAATTGAGGGGCTTTTACACAGACTTACTCCAAAAACTTATCGGAATTTGTTAACTCAGCTAAACCGCTTGCATCTTGTCTCATATTCCTAACTTTATTTACTTTATTAGATTAGATCTGTAACAGGCGCTCATCTTTCACACTTTCTGATCTAACTTGCTACAGAAACTTTAAAAAGAAGCGCTTTATCATACTCGATGTAAGTAGGACGAGCCTTAGACTGACCTGGCTCTGGCTTAGAAGAAGGAATTTCATGAGATGTAACAGAAGTCGTAGAGATCAAAGTAGGACTGACACTAGATGACTCAAAACTAGCATTGAAAGTAGATCCCTCTTCAGCAGTGCTTTCTTTCACAGAAAAAAGGATTGCATTTGCCTTTCTTTAAAAAAGAACTCAAAGGGATCGCTGGAAAGGGCTTAGGATAGGAAGCCAGAAGGAATCCAACCCTAGGAGCTTAGCTTATGACTGCAATCCCAGGTAGTCTTGCTAGCCTTCCCGGAGAGCTCACTTACTTCAGCGGATATAGGATCACTTACATCTTTCCACTACCAATTCTGGATTCGGATTCCATTATAAGATTAGTAAGACAGCAAAGTAAGCCTCTATGAAACCGATAATCGCTTCTTCTGCTCATTCCTCGGTGGTTGTTAATTCAAGAAAAGACTTCTGGGCAGGGACTTTGAATACCACTAAAATAGTGGGAAGGGGCTCCCCCCTCGGGGAACTTCTCTCGCTTAAGAGTTGCATTCAAAGATTATGAAATTGGGAAAACTTACTTAATGTCCGAGGAAGTGAATGTGGCATTCCCGGTCCTAGCGAGATAACTTGGAGCACTGGTTGATCTCTACAAAACCTGTTTTTTTTAATGGCTATTCTTGGTAAAGCAAATATAGTATATAAAGAAAACAAAGGAATCTATAGAGAAGATCAGAAGGATTGAGAGTTCCTTTGGTAGGTTTTAACAGACTTTTTATTGCCTGAAAGAGCTAGAAAAAGAGGAATTAAAGATGAATGAGGAAGATTTGGGAAAGCTTCCGAATGGATTCATCCAGCCTAATGAAGGAAGTCTTAGGTAAGGCTTCCGAATGCAGCGATAAACAAGTGACATGAAGGAAGTCCTGGGAAGGGCTTCCGAGTGGAACGATACCGATCCCGGCCCAACGCGAAAGGCATAAAACCTCTCCGTACGTTCTTACTCTGAGTTAAGAGTTCCGAGTTAGTAGCTAAGAGCGGACTGAGAGGAAGTCATAGGCCGGATTGAATGAATGAGGAAGGCTACCAACCAGAGTTCGCTAGAGTGATGAAGCTGGATTCCGAATGAAAACAGACCGAGCAGGGGAGGCAAAAGGTATGACATTGGAAGCTGCTTCAAGGTAAGCCCCTGAATTGGTTATGCCCACGACTTGTATCAGAGAGTGTGAACATGGCATTGGGGGGCACAATTGAGATTCCATTTCGGGAGTTATCATAGACGAACTGTACGACATAAGGCAAGTGATAAGCCAGAGGAATTCCCCACGATGACAGGTAGGCCTCCGTCCAATGCCACTCTGAAGCAGAAGCTGTGGGGCTTCCGAGAGCCCAACACCTGCATCTCACTGTCCAGTTATTAGGACCTCCAACTCGTCTAGCTCATCCCGAAATGGCCATTCCTTTACTAAGTGCTTGTTGTCCAGAACTGTCCGAACAGTCAGTTCTACCACTTCTGACTATGGATAAAAAAATATCCCATTATCATACAAGTAAGACACATCACTGTAAACATCAGTTCCAGACACTACAGCCGGTACCCCTGCCTCTGCCGATTCATTCATTCCCGGTAGAATTAGAAATAGCGGGGCGAAGCTGTGGAACACAGCGAGACTAAGGCTACATTCGCACCGCACTCACCAGCATCTAGATGCCGTTGGCACCGTCTCCTGCTCCAAAAGCAAGCCGGGCACCGGCTAGACCGGAAACACACGCCTGCGCGCACTGGAGGCTGAAGGAAGCAGGTTGCCTATATGACGGGACCAAGACATCGTCTTACCCTCAGGGTGACGACTAACGGCCTGAATAGGGAGGATAAGTATGGTTATTTATTTGTACCCTCTCCGGGTTACCTCTAAACGGAAAAGCTCCCAATGCGAGGAGGCGTCCATGGGATGTACGCTTCGGGCGAGGGTGGTCGTAGATCAGGTTAGCAATGACCGGCTAGAGCAATCCGCCAAAGGTGGCTCTTCACATGAAATCATGAAAAGGATCCGAGCCCATCAAAGACTCTCCTACATGAAAGGATCTGAATCTATCAAAATAGCCCAGAAAATGACAGCCAGGAACAGATACAGAAGAGAGAGAGCACAGAAAGCGATCGGCCCACCCTGCCTCGGATTTTGGGAAAGACAGCCATTGATTAAGTTGAGTTTGGGAAGGCGGTCTCCTATATAGGAGAAAGACTGATTTTAGCGGACATTGCTTCTACGTAGTTTCGTACTCTTGCAGTGAAATAGGCAAAAAGTCTTATATCAACTCGAACTCCGAGTGAAGGCAACTCACTAAGTAGAGTCTCTATCGCCCTTGGGCTAGGAAGCAGAGAAGGGATAATATCTAAGAGAATTAGCTTGGGTTCAAAAGAAGAAATTCAGGTGAGAAAAGCATTCCTTTGACCTTTACTCTTGATGGTTGAATGTTCACAAGACATGTGACCATGACTTATAGAAATGCGCAGATTTGGTAGGTCCCCCGTGAATGAAGTGAAAGAGAAGTCCCCTCTCCCGCAGCAGTTAGCTCTTTTCCCTGAGCTGAGGGTATGAAATAACTTGGAGTTGCCGCTCTTGGTGCTTTGGCATTTGCAATAGACATGGATTGGTCAAAGTTTTCCTTATGAATAGGGTAGACAAATAGGAATTTCCCGAGGGAGACATGGACATGAACCCCCTTCAATAGGAGGGTGGGAAGGAACGAGACAATAGGTAGGGAGAAGTAAGGAGACTGAGAAGGAAAGAGAAGGTCGAGCATGCATCTGGGTAGGTGAATTCCATGGATCTGATTTCCGTAGTTTCTAATTCAAGTTTGAGATAGGGGTCCATCGACCTTCACCCTAGTTTAGTGCTTTTTGGGGAACACGGATCTAAGCTCTCTTCCCCTGCAACGAAGTTCAGTTCCGAGCCTTAGGTCAATCCTCAACCGATTCAATTCCTGCTTGCCTTTCATTTTCAATTGAAATAGTAGTCTGAGCCCGCCAGCAAACCTTTTGGATTCGATCGGAGGCGTGTATGCTATTAAACTAGGCTGCTGGGATCAATGGCTTTCACCGGTAGCCCAAGATCCGTCTCTGACAGAAGAAGGGCGCTTTCACTCGAATAAAGCAAGAAGAAGGGAATGTTCCTTCAGTAAAGTAAGAAAAGTTTATATCCATTCTAAACGCCCTCTGCCGCATAAGGCTATTATCGGCTAGGAGTAATTCTATTAATAAGCGATTCTTAAAAAGCAAAATAACGATAAAGAGAATTCACTTCCAATGTTAGAAGGAGAAAAATTACTAGGTGCCGGAGCTTCAGACAAATCAAAAGCAGCTCCCGCTCAAGCAATTCTATTTTAGACGAGAATCCATGTTGAAGCATTGGCCAACGCCTCCCATAGGTTCAGATTTCCTGGAATAAAGCAGTTCGTGCAGAGGTTTTCCTCTCTTCTGCCTCGGGTTGATCCAACATATAGGACTGGTCCAGTTGGCATATCAGCTCTCGCTGAAGAAAGTAAGAGAATAGGAGATGTCCCCTAACTGGGTATCCTAAAACCCCCGCTATGGGCGCTTAGAAGCACTTGAATTGGGATTTCCAAGTAGATAAGACAGTGTTGGCGTTGATTGAGAAGAAGTAAGAAGTGTGCCTGATCGCAGCTACTATTACTATAAAAGTAATTGTCGGGGTTTCCTCAATCGGAGAAGCCTAAATGGTGATTAAGAGAATAATCAATGTTCGGAGAAGTCTCAATCTGTGTCAGAGATTTCCTTTGTCCGGAATGAGCTTCTACATAGGTCCTTCCGTAAAGGGGCTTTTTCCAATCTGTCTAGCTTCGGTGTGTTCTTTGCTTAATTAAGGGGCATCCCCCTTCTGCTAAGAGATTTTCCCGAGTGCTTGTCCTTGGCTAAATTCTTGTATTCCTTCACTCAACCTTGGCTTGATAGGCTTAGCACGATACTACGGTTCTTCAGGCCCGACTCGGCATGGTTCACCACCTTCCTCTTTTGGCTTGTTATAGTTTAACCCCGGTGAACTTGGTCTATGATTTCTCTTCTTAATACCCGACCGCTAGGTTCGTTCGAGAGCACGGTTCCGCTTCTGAAAGAAAAAACAGTATATGTCACCGGTCTTGACAGAATCCATTCGTTCTATACACAGTTGGTGTTGTAGCCATAGAAGAACTTCCCCCTCCCTTCGATTTCGCTGAAAGAAAGACTAATGTAAGCTGATGTCACACTACGGTACTTCGTACCAACTTGGTGTGTGGATAGGAAGAGAAGAAAAAGACTAGAAAGAACCATTCAAGAATCCCCAGTTGGAAATGAAGAACATAGAACTCTGACTTCACCCAACCCACGTGGTCCTTTTGGCAGCCAAACCAAGGGGTGACCAATAAGGGCATCAGAGACTATTATCTTATGTTATTAGCATTTACTCCAACTCATCAATGCCATTTTCATACAAGGAATTTCGACTGAGAATGAGACCTTATTCGCTCTGCTACAACGAACGAACAAAATGGCAGACCATCGAGGGTGAGTGAACGGCTAGCCAAAGCTTCTCCTTTGGATAAAAATCGTGGTGGAAATCCGGTTGAAAGCTGAAAGTCGATCAAAGAATTGTACCAACACGTACTCCCGGCCTAGGCTGGTTTATGAGTTAAGAGAGTCTATCATACGGTGTATCGAAATGTATTGGATGGATGTCCTCGAAAATAAGATATCGAAATAGAGCTTCCCGAAACCATTGGTTGGGACGTTTCTAGTGATCAAGGCCTTGTTTTGACCTTCAACTTAGCTATGCGCAAAGGAAGCCTTTCTCTGCATATGTATGAGATTTCATCCGTGAGTGTGTTAACACGAGAAGGCTGGTGGGTGGGTTAGGCCGAGCCTGATTCGGTTACGACAGCAAGGGGGTATACAACTATCAATAGATAGGGAAAACCGCCCCGGAAGGTGTATCAAAAAGGACAACATCAGGTGAGCCTAATTTGCACTTCTTTAGTAGTGAACTCCTCTTCCGAAGCTTGAGCCGAGCCTCCACCTATTGAAGTAGAAAGAAAAATTCCCCGACTCAACGGATTATTATGCCCCTGAAATAACTGATCTTGGAGCCTTTGTTTCGGCGTCTGCTTCAAAGGAGACTCCTGGGAATGAATTCCTGTGATTCTTGTCCTATCGATTCATTAATCAAACGGGGGTCGACACAGCCTTCAATATTCCCCGAGAAAGCCAATCTCCAAGTGGAGGATTGTAGCTCTAGCCTCATTTATAGATCCGGGGGATCTTCTGGGTCATACGTTCCATTTCTGGTTTACTTTCAAGCTACGACTTAGGAATCTTCTGTAGCGAAGACTCGTGATTGATCTCATTATGGCTGGGCCAAAGCCTCTCTTTCTGATGCGAATTCGGGTCTATTAGAATCGAATAGGGTTTAGGGAATTCAATCTCACGCAGGTCAGGTTGCTTTCGTTAGCGTGGTATAGGGGAGCTTTCCAAGCGTGTCATTGAGGGTTGCGGGGCATGTAGCTTCTTTTATTTTTGAGGGCATGCGGTGAAGAGCGCTTCCTTACCCACTACTTTTAGCTTAGCTGCGTTAGCCTCCCATTCCTTTTCTATTTCATGCTAAGACTTCTACTAGGGGAAATGGCAGTTTCTTTTCTTCAAGCCATGAATGAAGCATATTTCCAGAACGAAATGATAAAGAAAGAGATCAGATCGTACCAATGTCTGACTTTCATTCCCTTCCTTTCACCGACATCTGGCATATTAGAGCACCAGCCCTTATTCTGCAAAAAGAGAAGTGGGCATCTTCCTTTCCTTTCGCGGATTCTCAAGCAGGGGATTCATTCTTCCTTGCGGCCTAACTAGCAGCTTAGCTTGCTGTTGTCAGTCTGGTTTGCATTCTATTCAAAGCATTTTCCTTCCTCGCCACGTTCAAGGGCAAGGGATCCCTTTTGTGCGTGTCTACTATTGCTATGAATTCAAGTGCACAATACCTTACCGCTACTACCAGCTCGAGGCTTTCAGATGCTATTATATGCTTGAATGGCGGATAAAATTATTCAGTATAGAATATGCCTCTTACTCAGGAGATGACACGAGCTTCTTATGCATAAATCGGATTAAGTATTCCGAAAGGCTAAGAGCTTATTCGAGAACAAGGCATTTACCCAAGACATTCCGACTACACCTTCTTTGATCCACTACTGCTGCGGGAAATGGCACTAATCTAATTTCCTTCTCATGGCCTATGTCGAAGGGAATAGAATGACGGTCTCTGCCTTTGCAAGCGCAGGATTTTCATTAAATGAATAGATGTTATTAGCTTATTATTCAATAGATAATAGGAAAGCTCCCTTTTCCGTAAAATAAGAAGTGGTGCCCTATTCGGTTAAAGGTTTTCATACTATCAAACGTATCCGACTTTCTATCAAACTGCTTTTTGCTTTATGTTTCTAAATACTGAGAATGCCCTTCTTGAGGCACGAGCGATGTAAACAACCTCGATTGTTTTTGTCCCGGGGCATGCTCTTAAAGAGAAGTGGAAGGATAGCCCCCAAAAAGTGGGATGTATCGACCGGTCAATCTAGTTTTTATAAGCCAATGGATATTTATCTATACACACGTAGTGGCACCCCATTTCATTGGTATTGTACCTGCACCAGTAAGTAGCCCAAACTCTATTCCACTGTGGAATCAAAAAGTCAAGGAAGGAGGCATGGCATGCCGAAAGACCTTCCAGTTAAAGAGAGAAAGTCCGAGAGAAAAGGGGCCCTTCTTAGTGTCCCGTGTTCGAATTAATAGCTATATGCACTTAACACACATGCTTTTGACTCGCTTATTTGAGAGATCGTTTCCCACGCCCAGCGTAGCCTTGCCTAGCGGCGTTGGTTCCCTTTTTTCTTTCCAAATAAAATATGTCGCTCAGGAAGCTCGTTTTAAAAATAAAAAATGGAATGCTTGAGGAGGAGATCTTTATGTCAAATCGCTCTTACCGACGATGCAAACTATTCCACTTTAAGGCATGCCTCGACCCCTCCCACATGACGGGCCTTGTTGATGTCGATAAAGTCGAGCTGGTCATCGATCCGGGGGTGCAACCTCATCCAACGATCCCTTCCTACCAAGTACAGTCACCTACGAACCAAATGGGGCAATCTAACGACCCAATCGTAATACCGCTTTACCAGCCTCTTTTAAAAGTATTCGTATTCCACAACACTACTATAGTTGTCCCTTCCGCTTCAGTATTAGGGGTAGCTCCAAGGCTAATTCTAGTTCCGATTCCGACTGGAAAGCGAAATACCGTAACTTCAGCTTCAGTCCCAGCTGCTTCGCTTCCTTACCTTTCTTATTATGCCAATACGCCCCTACAACCGTTGTTTAGCTTGTTGGAGTGTGCCCAATTTCAGTGATAAGTTAAGCTTGATCTCACAGCGGTTGATGCTTAAGTTGCAGTTTCAGTCCTAAAGGTTGGAGGGTAAGCCCTTTATTTAGAGAATGCCAAGCTAATCGCTCGTCAATAAGCAGCAGGAGAGGAACGAGAAGGAGAGAGTCAGCCCGGATCAGGGGGCGCGCTAAGCTTACCCACAAGAAAGAACGGAAGGAGGACTCGGGGGAACTAGAAGAGACCTGGAACGAACAGAGCCGGAGGACAGGGCCACCAGCTACTGGTTGAGATTCTATCCGCCTCGAAAGGCAACCTAGGGATTCTCGCAGAGCAGGTAGCCAGCCTGAGGAGAATCACGGTATTGCAAGCTGTCACGGAAAGATTAGCAGCTCACAGAAGAGAATGAAGTCGACCAGATGTGATACTTGAAGAAGAGAAATGCTATCGCTGAACAATTTCTTCAAAGGTTATATAGAATAAACAAGTAAGAAAGATAAGGTCTGTAACTCCCATCCTCGGACTATCGGTCGAGTACTACTTCCTAGCCTACCAGATCAGAACTATACGATTCCACAAATCGAGAAAATGCATTCTACGTTTATCATCCGAAAGCAGGCTATTTTCGCTGTCTGCTAGATAGTGGCATTAGACTAGACTCTGAGGCTGGTGCCAAGAGTAGAGCGAAGGCCAGTGCAGTGGGTAGAGACTTTCTAGACTAGATATTTAGGAGTCTCTCCACTTCTTCCTTGACTTTAGGAATTCTCTTCGGCCTAGGCCTCATGATGGCCTACTACTCCTCCACCAGAGAGTTCCGGGTTGGTCTTCATTGCAAACTGGCTACAATAAAGTCTTAAGTAAGTAGGGAGTTGGCTGTTAAGTCTTTTCAACTCTCCTTTTCATCCTATCTGTGGGGCCTCTCCCCATGTCTAAGTGAGGGCTGAAGAACGAGCCTCGCTGCACTCAGTCTCGAAGCCTGACGTTCGGGACGAACTGAACTCACTGAGCCGGGAGCCAAGGAAGGGTGTGTTTCAATTTCTTAATGTGAGAGAATGGAATTTAGAAGTGTTTGGGAATGTTGATGCGCGTGTTAAAGCAGCAGAGGAAGAGATGTTACGCAGAGAGCAGGAATTTGATGCACTTCGGGATGTTACTTTTAGGTCTCGTTTGAGCGAGGCGAGAGCTATCCATGCCCATCATTTAGCTAATCAAGCAGAGTTCTGGAGGCAGCGGGGATTCGACTTCCCCTGCCTTATTAAGTTAAGGACTTCCCAACTTACCTAGCGGAAGAAAAGGGCAAGGACCTATAAATAGAAATATGTCTAGGTCACTTCCACCAACAACTAAAGCTATTTCTTACTGGTGTGGATTCTCCACAAGTACTAGAAACGATGGGATCTCTACAACTTGTTCCACAAACTCCAACTACTAGAAAGGCTGAAACTTACTCCAATCAGTCAACTACCATCCATGAGCGGATACCATCGAGTTATCGGCCAACAAGGTTCGATGTAATTGAAAGGGAGCTCGTCCACTCTTTCATCCGCTGATGCTACTTTTCGTCCTTATTGATGGGAACCACTCAGATTGAGTTCCAGGGATGGGATTAATGTTAATTAGTTCCCCGGTCCCCCTTTCCAAGGCTCTCCCGTTTAATTAGTGCCGAAATTCCACCAGGATCAAGGCCCTTCTGAGATTTAGGCCTCCATACCTTCCTCAACTTGCTGCCAATCATCATTCGATACCTCTTTCTTCTTGCGCTGAGGGAAAAGAACTGCAGCATGTCCAAACAACCCACAGAAGGAGCATGGTAGAGATCTTCTTTCATACTCTACCAGTTGATCAATGTTACGCGATCCTTGGAGCACAATCGAAATAGAAGAAGGAAGTTTCCAATCTCGAAAAACCTCAATACACAGCCTCGCAAAAGCAAGCTTATCCATCCGTCGAGTCGATTCATCCACTTTGATGAGGTGAGGGGAAAGAATGCCACCGTAATGGCCGGTTGTGCCATGGGGCTTCCTAGACTCGGATGCTAGCCTGATGAAATCCATTGGAAAGCCCTGTGACAACCCTGGATCCTGTGCTGCAGCTAGGGGTCTTGCTCGAGATAATGAAATTCTGAAGTTGGCTGCTCGCTCCTAATGGAGCCGATCTTCACTTCAAGGGGGCGGATCAGAAGTTCCAAATTGTTTGGATGTTGCTGGGCAGCAGTCGTTGAAGCGGCGTAGGCAGGAAAGAGAAGATGTCGCGGAATCGGTTGTTTGAGAATAAGCTGTTTTTTGAACAAAAAGGTTATTTTGTGGAATTGAATCAGAATAAGCGAAAGAAAGTAGCATAGGGCAGATTCCAGGTATGCTAAAAGGATATCTGAGTTCACAGGCGCAGTTGTGTTTCCCCGTCTTCATTGAGATTCGGTTTGTGTTCAGTCAGTCAGGAAAGCGACTCTTTTCTTTTTCACCGGGTGTGGCGATCCGATCCCAGTTGATTGATCTCGACTTTACCAGCTCATGAACGGCATTCGTCAGACTTGAGCAGTAGGTTTCGACTCGGTCAGCTGTCTTGATGAAGATTGACTTCAGCCAAAGAGAATGAATTGACTTAGGGTTCGCACCCTATGTGCTCGATCCGATCAACGAAAATAAATCCTGAAATTACATACATAAACGAGAATCTTCACAGTTGACATTTTCGATTGAGAAAGTGGCAGGCCCAAAGAGCTCTACAGTAGTGCCTTGCGAGGTCGTAGAGCCGGTAACCCTCGTCCGCCTAAGATCGTACTGGAAGAATAAGCTTTCAGATGCACTGGATGAATCTCATTTGCTTAACACATGCCGTTCGATGAAGAGGATAAAGCAGTACCGATAGCAATACGAGAAGCAGTTAGGATAAGAGAAGCCGTCTAGGCTCGAGTTGACTAGAGAAAGAGATGTGAATGCTATTGATTCGATTGGCAGGAAATAGAATGGAAGCTATCCCGGTTGGTAATGAATAGAATGTATTGAATTATATAGAATAGGAATAGAATGCGCACAGCGAGAAGGAGCTGCTTGAGAATTTGCTTCAAAAGGCTCCGCGTCTACCACTCCTGAAGGCCACTGAAAGGCTATCCAATGGGGTGATAGCAGAGAGATCAGAAGCGTAGATGAGAGTTTCAAGGACAGGACAATGGACCGTATGAGTTCGAGACCGAGGAGCTGCTGACCGAGAGGAGAGGCAGGGTCGCGTCTGGTGGTATCGTATAGAAGAGAAAGGTTGCATGACGGAGCGCTCTTTTCATCTAACTCGAAATATCATAAGAAAAGAAAGATCGTAAGTAACTTAGCGCAAAAGCACGCGGCGGAGATCCGCAAAAAAGGCTTCGGAATTGCCTTGGGACGGACCAATGCGCGGTCTTGAGTCTCTCAAAATGACCGGAAAAAATCCATTTGACATGTTTCCACTCTCTTTCTTGCTCCTTTTAAGGAGCTTCCGTTCTCTTCTTTCTTTTCGACTTGATAATCAAATTCAACCATGAAATGGATTCCATCATCCTACATAAGGAATATTAGGGCGACTAATATTCAATTATATCATTCTAGAGAGTTTCAATTTCGTGATTTTACTATGAGATCTGTGCGGAAAGTGTTAACTGGTCATACTATTTGTAGTGTCTCTCATGTTGGTTATGCTATTAGATCTTTTTCTACTGTATCAGAAAAGTCTATAATACTAAGTCGTTTCTTCGAATTCTCCACTTATGTGTATGTTTTTCTGCTCATTTGGAAGCAAAGAGTGCTGCGACGATTCCCCTTGAGAAAGAGAATCTCCCCCAAAGTTTCTATTTATATATCCTTCTTTTGTTATCTAATTTTATTAAAGGTCTTCTATTTACTGGGGGTTCTCTTGATGGATGAGCTGCACCAGGCAGTAGCTCCATTTCTTCCTGCATCGGGGGGAATCAATGAAGGGGGGTTCAGTCAACCGCCAATCCCTACCCCTCCACCGGAGAATTCAAGTTTGGGGCTCATTCCGGGGGCGCAAAGCGAGGAGGATCGTCCAGACCCGAATCACTATGCTTCGGGGTCCTCACAAGAGGCACATCAAGGGGGGGTGGCTAAAAAGAAGCTCTATACAGTACTAAAAAAACATCTTAAAAAGTACTGCACTTCCCCGGGTGTAGCCGAGAAGTATCCGTATTTGAAAGAGGAGGATTTTGAATATTTCGCTCAGCATTTCGCTATAACCGAATTAGATATTGAATAAAAAGCAGATGTTGAAATATCAAACCTTGCCACCTACATTAAAAATTATAATAGAATCAAAACCCTGTTTGGTGATTTTTTGGAAAAGTTTTATAAGGGCGATGATTGAGTTTAGTGTTGCCAGTTTCGATCGAAGGGATATGAGTTTAGTTAGTAATCCGTTTACGTACGGTGGGTGGGTAAGCTGGAGGGGACCCCGGTGGTATGTCTTTGTTCCTGTTGTTGGCCTGTAAGGCATTCCTCCACAGAAGGTAAGACAGAGAGGCCAACTTGATTGCTATCTGCCATACAATGATTGCATTGTGGATCTCATTTGCATTCCCGTCTTCTGGACAAGGTTCGATGTGTGCGAGAGAAATAGGAAAAAGGGTACTTTCTCTGTGCTTTTTGTGCACAGAGAAAGGAGGCCCCCAGCCAGGACATCAAGGCATAGGAAGGAAGGTTACTTGGCTGGGGGGAGGAGAAGTGGATAAGTGGTGGGTCTCCTCAAGGCTAATTGATCACAACCAATCCCTCAAAGCCGCTCAAAAGCACGTCATAGCACGAGATAAAGTTTCTGCGCGGCTGGAGTCTAAGCTCTCCAGGAGAGGGGGGAGCGATAAACTAAATGAGTAATATATCTGAATGGATTCATTTCACATTCTTTCGATTTCTCATTCGAGAACGAATTAGGCGATACTTATCTCGAAACCAACGAAAGAAAGAAAAAGATAGGTCTCAGACAAGGTTTCTATCTGCCTTCAAAACACACTTTACACAAACTTTAACTATATTGAAAAAGAGTTCAGACTGAACATTTCTTCTCCTCCCTTCATCGTCGTTGATCCTTTGAGATGAGATTTTCAGCTGCCTGAAAGACTGGCTATCATTTCTACTCTACTATACGTAATTTCATGAAAAGCGAAGAGTGCCCGCGTATTTCTTCTTGTAGTCCCTTTTTTGTTCCTTTGTTCCACGCCGCTTGCCCGGCCGAGTCTCAGAAAGATAGTGGTGATCACGCAGTGCAACAGGCAATTCTTAACTCACGACGCGTCACACTCGCATAAAATCGTAAGTTTCATCGAAGCCAGGGTAATTCCTAGATTCCCGTCACTTCGGCTACCGAATATCGTGTGGATTCTTTCTCCTATCCATTTCAGTTCAAATCCTTACTAGTAAAGGCTCCCATTGGGAGAAGCAGAATAGAATCACAGACTATGAGAAGATTTCGGACTGAAATTCTTTCTTTCAGTAAACTACCTGTCCTTTCTCTACTCGCTGCCTACTCCACTCGTCCCTTGCCGATCCGTAACAATGACTGGCAGCAACGTAACTCCCATGTCGGTAAGCTACGTGTCCGGCCACCATCATATCTTTGCATTTCGTGGTGACATAAGGAGCCTTCGTATGCCCCCTTCCTTCGGGTGGTAGCTCATCATCAGTAAAAGTGATGTAGTTCGGTGCCAGGCCAGTATCGAGTCCGCCCAATTCTCAAACTTATCAAGCGAGATAGATGAGCCCTCATGAAAAACTTTCAAGAGATCATTAGGGTGTGCCGGAGATGACAATAAGATTGAAAGTCCGGCTTTCCCACCTTGGTTGCTCCTGCCCATGCTTTAACCGCGAGATCAATTGGTGAAATGGTAGCTTCTCGGTCGCCTCTGGTTCAATTTCCATTCTAGTGGTCTTTGAAAAGCATGAACCAATGAAATTAGCTCGTCTGGATGGAATCTTTGACTAAGAGCTTCTTCGAAACCGGATGGATTTTAGGTAGTTGCTTACTCCACAATGGTTCCTTCCATCGGCGTCATCGAACCACGTTAGCAATCCAGAAGAACTGGAAGCTCGAAAGGACCGATCAAAGGAATTGATCCGTATAGTTCTGTTCTTCTCCTAATTTTATAGCACACCCACCCATGTAGAGCGACGTTAAGCGCGCTGCATCTCCTGTCCAAGTAAAGAATTTCTTGGAAAAGTCTTTCCAGCTTGCATCCTTCTTCTGCCCTTGGGAATGGAACATCTCTCCACTTATAAATGGTAGAAATGTTGCATTCTGTTGCAGGTTTTGGTTGATTAAAGAATCCTCTCAGAAGGCCGTTGTATATTAGTTAAAGATGTGACTTTCACAGGTCCGATGTTTCTTTGTGCCTGAAAATGTGATTGATAAATGGGCTTTTGAAACTCGATTTGTCGCAAGAAGAGGTATTGTCTCTGCCTTTTCAAGTAGGGATCCTCTCTCAAGTGTTATCACCATTGCTGCTCGGTAGTGGCCTAAGGCTCAATGATGGATCTTCTGCGCTAAGGCTAGCATCTCATCCCATCTTTCATCTTATTGCTTCGAGCTCTTTTCGGGAAAGTGTAAAAGTCTAACCTCTTGCTCCTTGATTTCACATAAACAACTGAGTTCCTTCAGCTCATGTTGTGGAAAAAGAGGTTTGAGTCCTTTGCCTTTTGGTGTTGGAGTCTTTCTCCCTGTCTCCGTATTCCCTTTCTTTGAAATAGAGTTCGAGGGCTAAGATTAGATCATCCACTTTCTATCGAAAGGAGATATCCAGTTTCTAAACTAACAACTCTCTGTAGTTTTCCCGCATCTGAATACGAGTCCGGGGCCAATGATGAAGAAAGTAGTGGCATACCTTAGACCAGCTCGAAGTTATAGAAAAGATCCTTGTTAGTAACATAAGCCAATCCAGGCAAAGGAAAGGAATGGGGTAAGGGACTGACCATACCACTAAGACTAACCGTCGCATTTCTACTGTTAGGAAGAAAGATAGACATGTCGCATATCAGCTGTGTTAGAAAAGATCTCTTCTTCGCTAGGCTCCTTGGCTTTTGTTGTGCTCTCCCTTCCTTCTCGTTCCCCACTAGTTACAATACTCCCGAAAGAAGCCTTTTCTCGGATGAGATAAAAAAGAATTGACTCTCCCTTTACTAGTAAGGGCAGTAAAAGGATAAGCCTAAGAGGCATCGGCAAGAGAGGGGGTCAGGTTTAAAGGGGTTGGTACTGAATCAACTAATGCTCGTGGGAGGGGAAAAAGAGGGAGAACTGCGACTGGATTGAATCTTTCGTGATTGAAATGCCATACATTTTGCATTGATTGATTCAAGGGCTTCCACTTGACCAAATACTCGGTGTAAGGAGGCACGCCATGACGTCCGCACTGTCCGGTCCGCAATAATGTACTCCGCCTCTTTGTCACAGGAATCAACAACAGCAGTAGGCGCTCGATTTGATAGCCCTCTGCTAGGGTCCTCCATGTCTTCATGATAGAGCTTCAAGCAGCTTGCATGGAAGACGGAGTGTATTTTGAGTCGGGAGGGCAGCTCCCATTGGTAGGAAACCTTGAGAATCCTCTTGGTGATCTTGAATGGGCCTTCGTACTTCCGCACCAACCTCTTATGCACCTTCCTTCATGACTTGAACTGTTGTGGAAGGAGCTTCACAAGCACTAAGCTACCCACTTGGTACTTCACTGGCTGTTAAGAAAGCTCCCATGAAGGCTTTTACGCTTTTTAAGGCTGGATCAATTACTTCATCAGGATCAACAACCTCTAAAGTCGGTTCGTCCAAAGCCGAAGTGGCTACTGCAACAACTCAAATCGAAAAGAAGATCCCAAGGCTGTCACCTCCAAAGGGTCCGCCTCAAAATCCAGCAAAACTCTTACTTCGGCAGGGCATCCTTCATGTTCTTCCACTCGGATGCCTCACCCGAGACATCCTCTTTCATTGATCCTAGCTACTAACTCAAGGACTCAACTCATCGCTCTTAGCCCGTTCCTGAGCCCTACCCAGGAGTCATTTCACTAAAGGGGGCAGCAAGAGACTATTTTAGGTTGTTTAATACGAGCCGGAGAAAGCAAGGTGCTTGAGGTAGTAAACAGTTTAGTAGTACTTATAAAACTCAAACCCGGCAAAGCATAAAGACAGGGAAAGGCTATTCTAGCTGAAGCTTTAGATTCCGCGCTTTCCTCTGCGGAGAATGATTCTTCTGCCTATGAAATAGCATTTGCTTTGGAGTAAGGGAACTGTTCACAGGCCTGCCGCCTCAAGGGGAATGCTTTCAATCTTCGTCTTCTCTTGTCCCCACAAGAAGGAGATGAAAATGACTGGAATGAGGACCCAACTCTACACTCCGCAGACGCTAGCCAGGGATATTTCCACTCTAAGGGGAGCCTTTGAGGAGATAAAACCCCTCCCAATGAGAGAAGAGCTTGCCACAGTACTATAAGGAAGAAAGCAAGAGAGCAAGTGTAGTTCTTACCTTATCTTTATCGATTCATAGTCCCGCTACTAGCTACTAATAAATTGACTTCAATACTAAAGGCGATAGAGGCGAAAGGAAGGTGTAATAGGATCATTAAGTAGAGAGGCGAGTGGAATACCTGTAATGAGCAGGGGGTGGGGAATAGCGGTTTCCAGCACTTCCATGCCACTTTACCTTAGTGATCGTAGAGGAGCGCTCAGCCTTGGCAGCAGCTAAAACAGAATCCATACTGCCTAAGGATGCAGGCACCTGCGAGTCTAACCGGGTCTCTTCCGTAATCAACTCAGCTAAAGCAGCATCAACTGTCGGAAGGGGAGATCGATGAAGCAGAGAACCCCTGAGCTGCTCGAACTCAGGGCGTAGGGCCATAAGGAACTGCATAAGCGGGTCTCGTTCCTGTGATCCTCAAAATCTGTGCTGCCGCACCCAGCAAACTCCGGCTTTCGAGCCTACACCCTCTATTCTCATTCGCTGCTGGAATTCGACCTCCGTTGATGGATGTGCTTGGCCGGAAGGGTCCTACACGGGGTCAGTAGCTAGAAAGCTCCTTTGGGAGAGCAAGCTTCGAGATTCACTCGGCTATATATCCGCAGGGCCTTCTCGTGATCTTGACTTAGGAACGAATTCTCCAGGGGCACCCCCTTCCTTCCTTGCCTGGCTTCTTAGCCTATCCTGCTCCTACAGCTGCTAGGAGTTACATGAGTAAGGGGTTCAGCCCTTCTTTACGTTTACGTGCCTATATCACGAGTTTACAGCATGCTGTCTTTTATGGATGGCTTCTCCGCTTACAATCAAATGTTGATGGCAGAGGAGGACAGAGAAAGGACATCATGAATAACTACATGGGGCACCTTCTCCTACCGGGTCATGGCCTTTGGACTTCAAAATGCCGGAGCAAGATATCAAAGGGTGCTGACCGCTTTATTCCACGACCTTATGCACAAAGAAGTCGAAGTATACGTGATCGCAAAGTCCTGGGAAAGGGAGCTTTCCTACGAACAGCGCTCAGGAGCGATCAATAAGAAAGAGGAGCAGCTCGAGCAAGGTAGAGTCTATCAAAGAATCATCTTCCTCTCCTTTTAGTCGAGCTACTTCGTTCCTCGATTCGCTTGTAAATGATTGGTGTAATACTCACTCTTAGATGATTGGTGTCAGAATTTTTCACTGATCAGGTGTTATCAGTCTCATCCGTGTAAGAATTAGGAATTCCTATTCCAACTCGTCCCAGAATGGGCGTTATGGCAAAGAACAAGAAGAAAACAAAAGGAGAAATTTGTCCAATAGTAACAAATGGTGCCTCCACAGGTTGACATCCGATCCAACCTAGTAGTAAGCAATCCGCCAAAAGCAACCAAAATATTCCTTGGTGAATCGGGCGAAAACTTGAACTACGTACATACATACTTTTAAAAAAAGGTAAAGCCAACAGACATATAAAAACTGGTGCTATTGCAGCTACACCTCCCGATTTGTCAGGTATACTACGAAGAATGGCATAGATCGGTAGGAAATACCATTCCGGCACAATATGAGGCGGGGTGGACATCGGATTAGCAGGTATATAATTGTCGGGATGCCCCAAAACATTAGGAGCATAAAAAATCCAAATGGAAAAAAAGATAGCAAAAGCTACCCAACCTACTAGATCCTTTACATAAAAATAAGGGTAAGAAGCAATTTTATCCATCTCTGAATGTACACCCAATGGATTATTTGATCCATATTGATGCAATGCGGCCAGATGAAGAATGCTAGCGCCTACTAAAATAAAGGGGAGTAAATAATGAAGACTAAAAAAACGATTTAAGGTGGCATTGTCCACGGAGAAACCCCCCCAAAGCCAAGTCACTATGGTATCTCCTACTACAGGTATGGCGCTAGCTAAGCTTGTAATTACTGTAGCTCCCCAAAAGCTCATCTGACCCCAAGGTAGTACATATCCTATAAAAGCTGTCACAATCATTAATAGGAAGATTACAACTCCGAGACACCGAACAAATTCCCTAGGACTGCTATAACTCGCATGATATAGACCACGAAAAATATGAAGGTGAACCACAATGAGAAACATACTTGCCCCATTAGCATGCATATAACGGAGCAACCAGCCCCCTTCAACATCTCTCATAATGTGTTCTACGCTGTTGAAAGCTAGATCCACATGAGGTGTGTAATGCATAGCTAAAAAAACGCCAGTCACTATCTGAATGACTAAACAAATACCAGCTAACGAACCGAACCCCCACCAATAACTAAGATTGCTCGGGGTTGGATAATCTATCAAATGTTGATTAAGTGTGGAGGATATAGGTTGTTTAAGAAGAGATAATCGTTGGTTCCTTATAGTCATTTCTTTATTTCCCTATTATTATATTGTTACAACTCTTGTTCCCCCACCTTTTAGCGTTCTGGGGCCCTACTATATATATAAATTGAAAGTACCCTTTCTTCCACCTCCGAAGGATGGAGGGGGTATACAGCGAAAGAAGCGTCGAAGGGGTCGGGTCATCCTGGGTTACTGAAGAGTCGTCCGACTGCTCAGTGACCGAATCAGAGAGGTTTTTACCGCTTTCTCTTCTCTCCAGCACTCTCGGACTGATCATCTTGCTGCAACAAAGCAAGCTTAGGAATGAATCTAATGGAAATTTAGGTCTCTGTCCGCTTGGAAGATTATTCTTTCCTCCTCGGTGAAAGAGGGCAAAGGTGTGTGGGAGAAAAAATTCTAAAAGGAGAGAGAAGATTTCGTCCACCAAGCGGGACAGGGTGCGACCCCTAAGTGGGGGTCCATATCATCTGAAAACTTTTCCTGTTCCATTAGCATAGCTAAATTTGAATAGGATGACTCAGCGTCAGGAAAAGGAAGCCCCCTTGCCTTGAAAGAATTTTGCTTCGCTGCGCCCTGAATAAATCAAAAAGCTTATTGATTGGATTCATCCCATTTCGTTTGGGCGAGAGGGAGGCTGTGAGTCACCTGGGCTACGGATTTGTCGGTTGGTTGATTCTCGAAATCACCTCTTGAAAAAAAAAAAGGCCTCGGGTCCAGACCCACAAATGAATAGGAAGCGAGGCGAGGGTCTTTCATTAAAGGGGGGAAAAGAAGGGGTGGGCTTTGTTCTGGGGGGGCCGCCTTGCGCAGCTTTGGAAAGGAGAGAATTTCAGAAAGTCACTCTCTCCAACCTTTTCTATCTATCTTTAGAAGTAGAGCGAGAGAAAGTCAATATGATATTTGCGTTGGTTTTTCCAACGAAACCTTACACTTTTTTCTTTCTCATTCGGAAAGGATCAGTCCCACACTCTGACTTCAATGATGGGAACACCCCGGCGCTCCAATGAACAAAAATTCTCCGCCTTACTATATTTAGAATAGTGGTCGATCCCTCGGGAGTTACATTCGTAACTTAATGTTATGTTCACGCGGTGATATTCTATCTTTCCAAGAGTACTACCCTGTACCTAGTCTATGTCTGGGGAGCATACTTGACAGGAGATAGACACAGGCGGTAGAGAGGTCCCCCACTTCGATTCCCGCCCTGTTAGCATCTCCGATCCGAGATAAGGGATTACTCCGTTAGGTCTTTTCGGTCTGGAGCCGGCCGGTAATGGACCTACTTACCTTGCTTGTAGACCAGCTGCGGAGCTAACCCCTGTTCTATTGGTTTGGTGGTTGCTACCAAGACGATTTCTTTATGCCCATCAAAGGTTTGAAGACGCTCGACCAAGGGGAGAGGAAGGAGAGATGCTAATCCACGAAAAACGATACGAGAAATTCGAAAGAACTCATATACGGAACGAGGGCGACCCGTGGAAATACATCGGTTTCTTACTCGTGCAAAGGAACTCTTTCTTGGCAACTTGGACAACAACTAACGATGTTTGTCCCGGATATCACTAGGTAAATATGAATTTACAAAAGGCTTTATAAAGCTTTCGTCTCAATTCATATTTAGCCGTGAGCAATCTACGTTTGTCATCTCGTATATTTCGCTTCTCCGACATCTTACTGAGTTTCCCCCTCATCTTTTTGCAAAAAGCCGCTCCACGGTGGTAAAGTCTCATCTTGTGTGTTGGCTGAAGTGACAATAGTCACATTGAACCCTCGAATATGTTCGAAGATCTCGAAATGATCTTCCAGTTCCGGGGAGAATTCGCAAAACTCCGTTTCCATTGAGAATTGAATGGAGTTTTCCCGTATTTCGACCGGAGAATCTAACAGAGACATTACTGTGGAGATTCTGACCAAAAAATTAGACATTCTATGCCCTCGGAGAGTGCTTTGTCGTGCTAGGTCACTGACATATCCTTTTTTGTCTTTATTTGACCCCAAGAATGGATTGGATCGAAACGACTTTCCTGTCGAAGCTCTTTGTGTCTGTATTAATTTCTGATCGCGCGGAATCTCCATAGCCAATTTTCCATTTTTGATAGAAGGTGCTGCCTTTGGTACTACTCTTATTTTACACGATCCAGGAACTTCCATAACGTTGGCGTGATTCGGTTTGAGCAACAGATCCTGACGTGATACATCTTCGTAATGAAAATAGAGTGGAAACATGAGTTGCCTTTATCAGTATCTATAGAATAAGCACTGTGAACTATCCGCTTCAAAAGGATAGTTGTGCAGCCTACACTTTGATGAGCACGGCGCAGTTCACCTTACAGCAACTTTTTTGTACCCAAGAAGCATAATCTTTCCTAGAAACAGCTTCTACGACGATAGGCATAAATGCACGATTAGTTCCACAAATCTCACTGAACACTTTATATTTCTCTGTCCCCATTACTTCATGCTATGTGAGCCTCGTTTACACTGCCGCGTTGAGACTCTCTTTCGAAAGTGAGATTACCACCAGCTTGTTTAAGAGGGACATCTCACTCCTAAGAGAAGCCTTTCTCTCTCTTATTATATGATACCGCTCACCATGGATGATACGGTTCAAAGAGACAAGATCCGATTCCGTCAGCTTCTTCGAGAGCAGTCTCCTGTCAAACAGCGGATACGACAAAAGACCACTTGTTGCAACAACAGGAAACCCACACACTAAGACTAGGGGCATTAGATGGCGAAAGTCCCATAGCGTACTCTCGATCTTCTCTTATTCAATAGATAGTTTCATCGAGCCACTCCTAAATGCAACCTTTTTTCTATACTATATGAAATTTTTTCTTGGTCGGACCAACCCAACCGACCCCGACCCTAGGAATGAAGGGGGAATAGATTAGGTATAAAGAACACCGACCCAATGCTTTACCTTCTCTTCTATGATCTTCTTTCTATTCCTCTTTTAGGGGCATTTACTCCACCGCTCTTTCTAATTCATTAAATGAAAACCAGTCCAACCCGACTCCCGCTCGAAGGGTAGTGCATGTTATAGTCATGCATCCCAGTTTGACTCGGTTGGAGAGAGAGACGCACGAGGGAACAAGGCTGTAAGGCGGAGCGAATCAGGACTCTCGGATGGTCAGGCTGCTTGTCAACTGCTTTTCCGCAAGAGAAAGAGGCTCCTAGACGAAGTGCATATACATTAGCAGCGGGCCAACCTAATGGATCGGATGCCGCTGAAGCCTCAGCCTCAGCTTCAGCATGTGCAAACGCATACGCAGATGAAGCAAATGCCAAAACAGAAATATCAAGATCAGCTCTTTCGCCCACCGAGTCAGAAGATCTTGAAGCATAGCGCTTTGAATATGATACATAGAGATTGATTCAATAGAATAGGGGACTCCCTAAATGAAGTGGTGTCTGGATTAGAATGCCTTTCATTTAAAGAAAGCGGATTCGAGCTCGCCCGCTCTAACGGCTTTTTTCCGAAGGTCTGATTCAAATAAACCGAGAAGGGCTGCTTCCTACTTATCTTAGGGATCATAGAAATGATTACCTTGTTCGTGGCAATCAATGTCGCTAAAAGTAGAACGTATGGACTGCTGTGTAGAATAGGAGCGATAGGCCCTACTGGACGTGGAAATGACGGAATCGTCCACTCCATGATTTCGTAGGAAAAGGTTGATCCATAGCAATCAGCGATGTCCCGATCATAGCGTAAGCTGAAAAGCTAGAAGATTGAATAGGTCTAGACTACTCGTCCTTAGATAGCTCACTGTCAAAATCAGCCCTGATTGTAGGACTTCGACCTTGGTATAGGCAGATCAGGGGGCCAATTCATTCTCCAGATGAGTTGGGAGCTGGGTCAACCCGAAGTGGGCACAACCAATCCGAAGGTCAAGGTTGCTATCCTTCTCAAGCTAATCTTCATTCTCATTCAAGGGTTTCTGCCCAATATGAATAGAAAGATAATTGGAATCCCTTGCTTCAACTTAAATGGGAAAAGGAAGGTTTACAAAGAACTAAGCTTTTCGCTTCAGAAGAATGTTGACGGTTTTGAAGAGTGAGACCGGTCGGTCCGCATGGGACCAGACTCATAACTAGAGAGAATACCCGCTGTCAAATACAAAACTCTCTCCTAGTCGAATGGTCTAACTTCAAATCATTATTTGACTCAGTGGTAGAACAAACAAAATCTCTTTATTTACTGGATGTTTTCTCTCCTACTAAGAGTCGGGTGCCACAGAGTCTTTTTTAGGTGGTACCACTCCCGATGCCGAATCGGTTTATGTCCCCCCAGGGGGTATAGAATAGGATGTTTTATCCGATCGGCGAAAGCCGAGTCAATGAATAGTTATAGTAAAGAGGAGGTCTTGGAAAAGGAAGCAAGACGAAGAGAAAAATCTCTTATCCAAGGGGCCAGGGAAGCTTAATGGCATTGTTCCGGGGTAAGGTTATCAAGATTCAAAGGAAAGACAATAGTAGAGAGATTGATCCCACTAGCTTGGCAGTAGGACTTCAGCTATTCACAAGCATTGCTTAATTAGAGGTAGGCGTGGTAGCATGGTTTTGAAAAATGGACTTCTGCTCCCGGAATAATAATACGAATAGCTTTTCTCTTGCTTGAATGTGGCACAAAAAGAAGAAAAAGCGCTGAAAATGATTGCTGTCAGCATCTCTTACTGGATTCTTTGCCAGGATCACAGTCTTCTGTAGTCATCAGGAAGCTGATTTGAATGAAAATTAAACAAACATAGGATAGGTCTCACCTGCGCTTTTCTTTTTATTCCTTGGAGCTTGTTCCAATTCTTTCTTTTCCAAGGGCTAGGGCTATAGTTAGGCATAATACCGCAATACTTTATCCTACCTGTGGATATACTTTAGATATTTATAGTATAAGTCATTGGAAGTGAAGATACTTCAAGTTAAGGTTCAGCTATTTCCAGTTAATAGTCAATTATAAGTTCATAAGACGGTGTATAAGATTATAAGGCATAATATGCCTTTGATAAGGCGTAATAGAGCTTTGAGTTCAGACTCTGCTCTGCTGGTCCCGAAAGGTCTAAAACTTCCATCGATTCTTCTTTTGTGACATTGAATAAGCGCAACCTCTTTATATCCCGTTGACACGAAAATTTCCCTCACCCGAAGAAAATGAATTAGATGCTTCGGATCAGGAAGTGACTTCCTAGGCACAGGTCGTAGACTGCTATGACTTATGCCCTTAAGGTAGCCAGCTCCAAGAGATTCAACAGTTGAGATTGTGTCTTCAAGAGCGGATGAATGTGCAGCTTCTTCTTTCACGGTAAAGTCAATTCTTGAGGCTGATTTCCCTATCCTTCCTCAAGCTAAGCTTTTCTCTCCGCTTGTTAAATCGAATTCAAAATCACAAATAGAAGAGTTGGGGGAGGTTCGCAAGACTCGAAAAAAGAAGAGCCTATCAGAGGAGTTAGAGCAGGATCAGACTTCCTTGGGAATGAAATTGGATAGGCGAAGACTTCTTCCTTCAAAGCTTGAAGCATCAGATTCGTTCACACCTTTAGGTTTGGTTTAGTCGCTTCCTCTTTTCTAGTTGGACACTTTGATCGAAAGCTGTAGAAAGCTATGGTCGAAGAGGCAGTAGACAAAGATCTTTTAAAGACCTTCCTGCCGGTGTCTCCATTGAAAAAGTTCCTACGGTTAGCTTAGAGCTCCTAGCTTGACTTCGCTCTGCTAGTGCTTCCCTCTTTCTTGCTAAGCCAAAGCCAGTTTCATTCTTTCTTTCACCCAGTAAGTGCTATCTTGAAGAAGGATTATTTATTAAATGGGCAAAAGCCGGTAGCGAGCAAGAAAGAGAAAACCAGTTACGGGCCAGCCTCTTTCAGTGGCAGTTGGAGTCTTTCTCTATACGATGGCATTTCCAGTTGGCCTTTCTTTCGATGAAGTTTTAGTTTGGCAGGCCAGTTTTTCCCTTCGATAGTGGGCCGAGCTTACTTTATTATATTAATATATTAAGCAGATGATATAGGTATTTCGCGAGCTACCGCTGTAAGGAGGTTAAAGATTTAAAGGGATATTTTCCTTTGCCTGGAGGTTTCCCGATAGTATAGTTGTTAACAGCAAACTGAGCTTTGAACCTTGGCCTTCTCCAGTATCAGTATTTTCACCTTCGCCCTTTCCTTCTTGGATCCCTTCCCCCCTCTAGTGGTAAGGCCTTGAAGGCAGTCTTAAGATAAGCGCTTTTGTAAAGCAGTGAGCAAGCAAACAACTTTTCAAGCAGTCCCGCAATGTCGAAATAATAAGCTCTTCCTCGAGCTCAGGAAGCTGACTTGAAAATGGAGTGGAGGTTTTTTTCTCCTGGAAAGGGTCACGTCTCCAGATACAAGGCTGCAACTCGTCCGCAATCATGACAATTGGAACGTTGACGGAGCACTCCCCTTTCTGGATCTAGTATCGACATGAATGGAATTCCACTAACTGCTTTCCTTGCCACACGCTACGACTCATCAACCAAGGGACTGATGCTTGCCTGACGTTCTGATGTCCAGACTCCTTGCCATATACTTCTTTTTTCATAAAGTTACTGACGAAACCCGACCCTTCTCCAACGAGAGAAGAAGATAAATAAAGGGAGACAAAGTCCTAACTAAATCATAACACAAGCTACCCGTTCCATCTATCATATCAGTCGATCCGATTCGTTCTTATCTATAGATAAGGCAAGAGATAACTTATGACTTCGCGGATGGAGAGGGATTCGAACCCCCGGTATTTCTATCAATACTTCGGTTTTCAAGACCGACTCTTTCAACCGCTCAGACATCCATCCTCTTCGCCCGCCCTATCTATCCGCGCGCTGGCAGGTAGGGGCTTATCTATGTGATTCGCTACGCTTGCTTCTTTCTATTTCTATATGATAATATGCACCTTGCTTGCTGCGCTCCCTGCGGGTAATAGCAAGAGAGTGAAGAACGAATGATCCTCCAAACAAAACAAAAAGAGTGATTGAGTCCGACTCAAGCGAGTGAGTGAAAGGCGCGGCAAGAGAACGAGTTCGATTCGCGAACGATCAGCAAGTGAAGGACCAATCCTTTTGCGCCAATACTGTTGCGAGACTGGTACTTGGCGGTTCACGAGCAACATATAGACTAAGGTTGCCCTCCCTCGCTCTTTTTTGAAGCCCTTTCTATTCTCTTTCTAGCATGGTTCCTCCATAAGAGAAGACTGAACGCCCAGCTTCGCAGAGCAGCTCTCTCCCCAGCCCACAGCATAGTGTGGAATCTGGATCCTTTCATCGAGCACCATTTCTTTTAGATAGAAAGGTGTTCTGACTCTATTGGATCAAGTCATAACCTAAGCCTTCTACTAACTACTATGGAGAGCCTAAGCTCTATTTCAGAGATTGGACTCTCTTACTGTGATTAGCTCCTACTAGTAATAAGCTGTTCCCGAGCCGGGTTCCCTGGATCCACGTGTTCCTAGTCGGGCCTAAATGGATGAATTAAGAAGCGCGCCCGGGTAGACTTCAAGAGCTCTTGCTCTGCCTATCCTCCTACTTATTATTCTGGGGGTCATAGAAAGATACGAACCGCCTACTCTTTAAAGCCCTACCATTCATTTTAATAAAATGAAAGCTGCTTGCCCTCACTAATAAAAAACAGAAATCCCTCCCTTACTCTAACAAGTAAGCAAAGCTTAACGCCCTTCTGTTACCTACTTTTACTCATTTCTTCGGTATACCTCAATACAAGACAAGCACAGGAAAGGATATTTAATCAAAACCGGGCTATCGCCCTATTCTCTCTCAATTGCCTATCCTTTATAGATGAGGGGGAGTACCTTAGCAGTAGCTTCCAACACTTAAGATTGACCTCCTCAAGTGCCAGATATGAATGTTTTATGAATTTCATACGGGACTACTTACTTACCTAAAGTTCACTTTTGGCTTACCAAAAAAGTTTACTGAAGGAACTGATCTAAGCATAGCTCTCTCTCAAATACAAATGCCAATAAAGGGATTCCTTGGATAAGTGAAAAAAAAAATGCTAAAAATGCCTTTCATTTCTCTTTGAAGGCCTTTGTCCTACTTATAGAATCAGTCCTCCAACCTATCGAAACTGATTCTAGTCTAGATTCGATTCAAAAGTTTTATTAAGGTTAAAAGAGGCTTCTGCCTCGGTAAGAAGATATTCCGATAGAGATGGAAGACTAGCCAACCAATAAAGCCGATACCGAGGATTTTTTAGTCTTCTTATTCTAGCCGAGTCTTTGAGCCATCCTAATTAATCCTCGTAGGTAATGCTATTGGTCTGCCTTCAATCAGTTTATCAGCCTAAGGCTTCGCTCTATTCCCTGTGTTGTAAGCTTTCCATCGTTGGAAGCCCCTTCCATTCGGCCCGAGCTTTGGGTTACGTCTGCTTCCGATTCTGTTATTCCGTTATCCTTTTAGTTATTCGTTTAGTCAAAGCCGTACGTATCGTATGTCCCTTTCGAATCGTTCTATCGTTCGAAGTAGGAGCTGGTGTTGCGGGTAGAGAACCATTGGTATAGCGAGTTCATGTGCTTGCAGTTGTGTTCCCATTCCCTTAACCTTTAGTCGGATTCTCTAAGGTGCACTTGCTTTTCCTGGACTGATTAGATTGAGTTCTTTCCTTCTGTGGGTTTGACTCACTTTCGTAGTCTCTCATTTCATTCCTCCCCTACCCTCTATCGTAGTAAATTGCGTATGAAAAGGAGTCCCGTAACCTTCTAATCGGAGAAGGTGCATTTCCTTCTTACTTTATGCTTTTCAACTTGAACAGCTTTTCCACAGCAAGGAATGATTTTTTTTGTTGGGAGGGTGGATCCTATAAGAAACTTGCCCCTTTTGGTCGGAATGCCTATCAGTCTTGGTGGTCTCGTAGTACACGTCTCTTTTTATCAGCCTTCGAATACTTCCGGGCTTCCCTTAGCTTTTAGGTGGATTCAGTCTCTCCCTCCTATTCGAGCAAGCCTAAGGCTTTCTTTTGTATCAGCATTGGCTTTTCTTTTAAAAAACGGAAAGCCCTCAGCAATTCATTTCCCTTCTTTAAGTGATTGCAGTTCTCGCCCTTTCCATGATCTTTCTAGTCGTCTGTGTGCGCGTCTCAAGCTTCAAGTTAAGCTCCCAATGGAGGGGAGGGGGCCGACGTATATGCTTTCTACTTGAATCTGAAACTTCCATTCTTGTAAGCGCGCCTTTAGCGATCCAACCAAAAGGTAGAGATTGTAGCTAGGAAAAAACCTTGCCTTTTCCTTGAGAATGAGATTAGAGTCAGGGTCTTTCATTGGTATGCCCCTGTCTTCGGATTCCGGTATGTCTTATTGTTTTAAGCCTTGTGGAGTCTTCCAAGTTTTTTTCTTCTATACTAGAAGGGTAAGGGTTCATCCTTTTACTCACTCCCTCCGTCTTGCATTCGGTTTTCTCTTTGTAGCCTTCGAAGTCGTAGAGCAAGCTTCTGCTTTTGCAGTAGTAGTCCCATCCCCTTACCTTAACCTTTCTCGGTATCAGAGACATTTCCTTTTGCCGGAGTTCGTTCAGTCGGTAAGCATCCCGTTAGCTCTTCATATTTCCTAGCCCATCTATCCCCACTATCTCCGAATTCTGTAAGCCGTAAGCAGTCCTTAAAATGTTCATTCGGAAACCAATCTGTTTATCATAAAAAGTAGTCTAATCTAAGCCTTGGCAGCTGCCTATTCTTCTATCTTTGTAGTTTTTATTGCTATTCCTTCTTCTTCTATTTGTTCTCAGTCTTCGCAAGCGCGAGTATGGTTCCCCAGGTAGAAGTTACATTTCCCTATTCTTTTACTAAGACTAAGTCCCTCCGTACCGAGAAGAAGGGAGGTCAGATCTATGGCTTTGCCTAATTCCCGTAGTAGCCTTTTTTAGTGAGGTGCAATGCTTTCGATTAGCTTTCGAAGCCAGTCTTTCAGGTCTATTTCCATCCCCTTTTTAGTCGGGAAGTGAAAGTGAGGGGTCTCCTCGTCTTTTCCTATCGTCTTATTTGGATGAGTGGCCATCCGCTTTTCCTTTAGTTTTTTTCTTACTCTCTCCATCTGTCCTTCCATTACTTCCTTCTATCAGGTCAAGCCTTCCCGCGGGCCTCTAGTCTTCGATCCCTTCTTCTTTTATTTAGGAGTTGCTCAGGGCAATAAAGACCAGGCCTCAAGGCGATGAATATACAGAAAGCAATTGCCATAATCCACCTTTCGATAGGCTTCCTCTTTCACCCTTTTTCCGGGGGAAGGACAGGCGTATTCGTGTTTATGGGCACCTCGCTTAATGGTTCCGATCTACCCAGTGCTTAAAGAAAGCGGAATCCTATTTAAAGGAACATCAACAGAAAATTAGCTTTGGAAACTCAAAAGTAAGTGTCGGGACCCTATCTTGAATCTTTAGGTTCCGGCCCTCTATTTACATAGCGAAGAAAGGCCTACTTATCCACGGGTTCATTTGCTTAATACGGCTGTGCAGAGCAATCGGGTGCAGTAAGTATCGCCTCTAAAGTTTTTTAGCTCTTCTCTTCCTTTTCCCGATTGGTTCTGTGTCAGGTGAGTGGCGGAACTT
>JAMWEH010001964.1:65000-73655 GCA_024721245.1 Mitragyna speciosa
GCAACGGTTGACAAACGTAAGCATAAGAGGAGAACTATAAGATTCAGCCTCCGGAAGAGGAAGTGTCGCTGGTGTTGACTTTGCTTGTCTTTCTTCCTTTGAATTCAGTCAGTCTTTACCCACTAAAGTTCTATAAGAATAGTAAGGAAGAATGAATAGTAATCAGCCCGGAAACTGGGAATCCTATAAGGAAGAGGAAGCATAGCGAAGAAGGCAGCCTATAGAGGTAAGCGCCTAGCTTAAAGAATAAGTAGAATATGGCACTGATCCCTCTCTTTAGCCTTAGACAAGAGCAGAGGAGGCTTAGGCGCAGTTAGGATTCCTGCTATACTCCTTGGACGTACAGAGGAAATCGAAAGCTTTTTCTGCTTGAAATAAGCTCCTTTCTCGATCACACCTTAGCCTGATGCCCTTCCCTTACCTTACTCTACTCTCATTCTCAAAGAAAAGAAGCAAATGAGCCAAGCAAGAGTACGGAGAGCATTCCCTTCAGGGACGAAGCGAAGACACCCGAAGACACATTCAAGTTCTTGTCTTCCACTTTTAGATTTTTCCTTTGATCGTATTTAGAATATTTGGTTGATCATTATAAAATGTAGAAAAGGTGGTCATAAAAGTGGGTTGTCAGTAATAGAATTATTGGCTTCTTGACTCCATCTTTTTACGGTTTAGACTCTCAGGCCCCTAGTAAGGTGAATGCCAAGACACACGCAAGCGCATCCCCTCGATATACGAAAACAACTGATTGAACTACATCTACCACTTCGCCCACCGGAATCCTTGGAAGGTTGGAAAGGGGGGAAAGAGTCTACCTTACTTACACCACTAGCCGGAATGGGATGCATTGAAACTGACTCAAGCTAGGGGTATGGTGATAGCCCTCTTTCCGGCTAAGCGAGGGTAAAAGAAGCATTTGCCTATGGCTTGCTTATTGGTGTAAGGACCGTTGCTGCATCGGCTTATTCGTCTAAGGCCTATCTTCTTTTGCTTGATCTTTTGTAAGAGCCTTCCCGCCGAAAGTACTCATTTTGTCTTTGTTTGCTCAGTGATTGAAGTTGCTCTCCTATTCTTTAGTGAAAAAATGGCCATTTCCTTTGACTTTAGCCTTTTAAACTCATGCTGCAGAAAGTGCGGATTTATCCTTCTTCTTTTCTTCTCTAGTGAATGGTACTACCTTTCATTAACATAATGTGAGACTAGAGCTTTACCCATAGAAAAGGACTAAATTCTTTCCAGTGCTAATGCCCTTTCCTAGCCAGGAATGTATTTGTCTTTGTTATGTGATAAACTCCTAGTTGTAATGTAGGAAAAACCTCTTTATTTAATCCGATTTCCGGGTATCTTATTTGATTCTACTTCTCTTTCGGCTTTTGTAATGATCGGATTATCGCCCGTCCTTTTTTCTGTCTAGTTTTCTTTCCTCTGCGCTCTCTTCGATTGGTCTTTCGGGTAGAGTGAATAGGTAACCCCTTGATGGGGGAATGTTCTAAAACCGCTTTCCATTCCGTAAGCATAAGGTACATCTCTTATGTAGTCTATCTGTTAGTCCCTTAGTCCATATGTAGTCCGTCTCTTTGTCTATCGTCTAACTTTTATTTTCTCGGGCTTTGTTGACATCAAAATGGTGCTAAATCACTTCCTTGCCTTAGCCTTTTAAGAGGTGCCTAGCGCTCTTTGCAAGAACCGCAGTTGGGGATAGGAATGAAGCCAATTTCCCTTACAAGAAGATCAATAGGATTGGAAGAGAAAGATGTCGATTCATAAAGCTACTTAAATCCTTATTCTTTCGAGTAAGCAAGCGCATTAAAGCCCCTTTTCAACTACCTCAAGTAGGGTGATAGCCGAGACCCATGGGAATCGTCTTTTTTAGCTTAAATAGAGGCATTGTAGAATAAATCTCGAGTTGAGGTCTATGTCTATCAATAGAAGTGTCACTGCTATCCTATCCCGTCAACCAGTAGCCCTTGTTGGTGTAAAGCGTAACCGGTCTTACTGCTATCGAATAAGCTCTTAGGCAAGCTATCAATTGAGCAAGCAAGTTTAAAAAAGGAGTCTTTCCCTAGGATTCCCTGGTAGGGCATCCAGGACATACCAGGCCAGGCGGGAAGGAATAAGAAGTATCGAAAGCTGGAGTATTGAAAGCTTTTTTTTTCAAGCCTTTACTTTCTCACTCTAGACCCAGTCTAAGTCCCATAGACTGAATAGCAGTGCTCTTGTAAGGGGGTAATATCTAGTAGGATAAAACCAGTTTCATCCTGTTCTTCTGCTTTCGAGCTTGCCTATCTCTTTGCCTTTCGATTTCTATCTTTCTCTCAGAATCAGAAAGCCTGCTTCGCTTCTCTAATCGCTAAGCCCTATACAGTTGGAGCGGTGCCCTTTCTTGATCTTCTCTTCTGTGCGAAAACAATATTTTTCAGTTTCAGTTGAACAACCGGTTCTGAATCTACTTATGCCTATCCTCACGCGTATAACAAATTTTCTCCGGAACGTGAGCTTGTATTTCACACAAACCTATTCGTTCGATCAGAGCCTGATAGAGATTCACAATCACCGAAAGCCGAGCTATGGTATGGGCCTGCATGCATGGGTGCTGTTTGAAGATTTGATCGTCGGCCCTATTGAGAAATCGGCTGTTGCACTGATAGGACAGTAATCTAATCTATCTTTCCTGTCCTTGAGGTGAGGAACTGGTTAAAAAGCTTTGGCAAGAGCATCAGAGGATTTTTTGGACCAGCTGATCTGCTTGTATGCCTGTTTCCGCTTGCTGTTAAAAGGGTAAAAGGACAGAGGTTAGGGACGATTACGAGTGCCTCTTCTGGTTCTTATGAGTAGGAAAAGAGGATATGAATAGCCCGAATGAGAGCTCCCAAGCCGAGTCCGTGCTCTTTCAGTAGTGTTGGTCAATCTTCTTTCTGCCTTCCTTCCCTTGGTGATGAATGCAGACACCAACCGCTGTACCTGCAACTAGTAAGAAATCTTTCCTTTCTGGGGAGTACCTGTTATTTATAACAGGAATTTCCTTTAATAACGTGCTAGCGGTTCCTAGAAAACTAGCAAGAGTAAGAATAAAGATACCGTAGATAATCTTTATAGTCTACCTGGTACCCTTTTACCAATACTGTCTTAAGGCCAGTGTGTGCTACTTTCATCGCGTGGGAGTTATGCATTTCTATTGCTAAGCGCTTTTTTAAGCAGTGAGCAAACAAAGCAGTTTGGACAAGCGAAATCCAGTAGGCAAGATAAGTATAAGTAGGCGGCGGAAAAGTTCTTGTCTCTTCTGAATAAGGTGACTTCGTCTCTCTATCAGTAGTCCGCAAGCGGGTAAGCGAGCGAATAAGTTAATAAGTTTTAGACGATCATTGCATAGGAGCGAGGCAAAGAGCACGAGGGAATAAATCCAGTGCAGGCCCTTCAGTTCCAGTTTCCTTGCATGTCGGTCTATTCCTTCTCCTTTCTTATCTTAGTGAAGGGAGGCAACTTAGAAGACCGGCCGAAGAGAAGAGAAGGGCGTACTATTTGAGTCTCAAAGAAATGTTATCCATAGAAAGTGGAAGCATACTTTCTTTGTTTGTAAAAGGGAGTTTTGACTACTCCGGCCTATCCAACCAAAATTCAGAATCAAAGTGATTTTCTTTTCAATTTTCACTTTATTATCTCAATTTTGTCAATGTGATGTTGTTATGCTCATCGCTTGTTGAAGTGAGATTGATCAATATATATTGTCTAAGTTCAGAGTGATGGTTGGTGACTTCCGACTCATAGAATGAGATGAAGAAATTCTCATAGGTTAGCATTAGGTAGTTTTATTCTACGGGCAATATTGCCTTCATGACCTATTGAAAACAGATGCTTTTCCACTCGATCCAGTTCCAGCTATTCGCATCACGGGATGTTTTAGTGGTTCCTTCATCGCCTAGGGCGGGGGCTAGGGAACTGCCAACCTAGGTTTCAATAAGAACCCCTTCCGATACTTGTAAGATTGCACTTTCAAAGACCTTTAGATCGAACGCTTTGCACTACCGGGATGAAAGGGAAAGCCCTGAAGTGGAAATGATTTCAAATTAGTTTGCAAACGATAGACAAACTTTCGAATGTAGGCTTGACTCTGCTAAGTGAGTAGCTAGGCTTTAACCGCGGATAGAGCCCTTTCCGATCGTTCAAAGAATCCATTCTGATAGAAGTAGTTCGTTCGCTTTAGAATAGAAAGAGAAAGACCTGGAATATCAAGTTCTCTTCTGACCGGGATCAGGGCATCAACTGCTTCATTTTGAAATGCATACCTGGTAGCAGTAGCAAAGCAAAGGTCGGAATGGGAACTGCTCTTGTTTAAAGAACCCCTTCTTTGCTTTTAGCAAATAAGCAAGTAAACTACCTTCTGATTCACTTCTTCGAGGATCGGATGCTCTAGAGGTCTCAACGAGCAAGAGGCATGGTACGAGAGTCAAATGCCACATGCACAAATGCGAAATGACTAGCCTTCTCTATGCTCGGATGCTTCCTGCTTTCAGGATTTGATGCTGTTAACTTAGGGTACTAGCTTCACTAACGATGTCAAAGAGCTCCGCTATCACCTAAAAGACTGCAATTAGCCTATCGGATAGAACTATTTATGAGGATTTTACTACAGTAATAAATTCATTCAAAAAATATGCCGGGTCGGCTCACCGCTTTTGGTCTGTTTTAAATACATATCTGCTGGCGCACCTTTCATTCAATATCTCTTTCCTCGTATGCTCTGTCTGAGATGGATCTTCCCGCTCGCATCCTTCCAATGGCCCTTCCCGTTTTTCTTTCTCTGATTGCGCAGGAGCAGTGTCCGGGTTTCCAACAGCCGAAGCCCCTGCCGCTTTCCCTGAGACTTCCCATGAGAAGGAGGACAGACAAGAGAAGTGGTTTTTTCTACGATCCGCTTGCTTGAACGGCTTGATTGAATACCTTACTGGAAAACAAACCGCCTGGAACTGAGTACCGAAACTTGCCTACCGTCCCAACACAAGGCAAACCTGTTATTCATCGGGCTAACCCTTTGATTCATAAGCTATGGCTTACAGGTCTAACTCTACCTAGACCTCAAACCTATATATTTAAGAAAGAGCTCTTTCTAGTGAGTTACCAAGCCCACCAACCAAGATAGATAGTCGAAAGACTAAGAGGGCTCCCTTATATTATATAGGATCTTCGGGATATCAGGCGAGAAAGAAAGACTCCGATCATCTACACCTTTTATGATGATCTAGAACCCGGTTAAATCCGAACTAGTGCCTTAAGCAGGAAGGAAGTTGAATTTGATGGGAACAAATGTTCATCGTTACCTGGCAAAATGGTGGTATCGTATAGTTGATTAAGGCTGCTTTTAGCTGAAAAGATTGAGCCGCCCCCCCTACCCTAAGTCATTGCATTGTTAGAGATGAGTGCCCCGGTTCCTAGCCTTGGATGTCTTGCTTTGAATAGAACTTAGTTGATGAACCAAGCACTGGAGGAGACTTCTCTTCTGATCCTCCTTTTCTATGGCTATCGGTAGAGGATAAGGGGCAAACTATAGGTCAGCGCTTTCTCTTAGCATTCCATTCTCGCCTCTCTCTCTTAGGATTAAGAGTGCATTCTTCCTTTATATCTTCTTTCCTTTCAAGAAGGATTTCGTCTTAATCTTAATACTTAAGAAGAAAGAGAGAAGGAAGCTTAGTTTGACTTGACCTCCTCTCCCTCTCTCCATTCGGTCGCAGTGGATTTGCGAAAAGAAAGGTTCTTCAAAATCTTGCACCATAGCATTGAGGAAAAGCCTACAAACTTGTCTAGCCAGCAAAGCATCATTGAAACTCTCCAGGTCCATGAATCCATCCCTCCAATTTGCTTGGCATTTGTAATAGTCTTCCAATCAACCCCAGTGGACCTTCTTCTCCTTGGGGCAGTGACCCCACCAGAAAGTTCCCATAAGGGAATGGAGGCCTTGGCAAACTTGGGTAGTTTCAAGCAGGCCATGGTGAAGGTGGGAATGCATTGGAGCATGGCTTTGATGAGTACTTATCTTCCCGCTTTAGAAAGTCTGAGCCCAGGCTTGAGTTTTCTTCTCAACTCTGTCTATCAAATAGTTGACTGCAGCTCTCTTACCCCACAGATGCCAAGATCTTTCTCATAACCATCCATCTCTTGCATTAAGAGCGCCCTGGAGTGGGAAGCCAGTTGCAAGATTGAACCCTGGGTTCAACAATGCCTAAAAAGCCTCCTATAGAGTAAAAAATGATCCGCTTATTCCGCTCTTAGCGCTATTTGACAGAGGAAGTTTCGCTGGGCTGTCTATCTCATCAGCTGATAATGAAGTAGGCTTTCCTGTAATGTCCATTTTTTTTTGTAGTAAGGATAAGTAGTAGAAAAAAATGGTGTATTGCATTTGCTCGTCAGTGTAGTATTCACTCTCTAGTAAAGGCACTCGATTAGCCGGGCTACGCACCTATTTTTCAAGCCAGGAAACTCTGCCCGAGCCCGAGTCTTGCTCCCTGGGCCAATTTTGAGACTACAACCTCATACATTTGGGTGACTTGGATGAAGACCTTAAGGCCTGTTCGCCGGCGTCTTCAACGCGGGCTACAACCGACATAGAATCGAAATGGAGATAGGAGTGAAATTGAAGGAGAGAGAGGGGTTTCTTATAAATATGCGGGAACGACTTGTAGAGTTGCTTAGGCTACTCCACCCCTTTTGGCTAGAACAGAATGTTGCTACTTTGTCGCTGTCTGCTTTAAGGAACTCCAGTTTTATAAGAAAGAATCTTAATTAGTCCCGGAACGGGCCTTTCAAGCCTCCTAAATAGCAAAATAGAAAAGAAAGTTGGAAGCCCCCGAACCCTTACTACGGGAACAGGTACTGGGGGAACTTCTCCTGGGCGAACTAGAACCGGTACTTGAACTGGCTTGAAAGCCTCCCGGCAAGAGAAAAGAAAGATGCGTCCAGCGCCACGCAAGGATGTCTGCTTAATCGAATTGAAGAATACTCTTTTGTTTTGATTGTACTTCCACCCTTAACCAACTTCGGGCTTTTCTTCTATAAACGTAGCCTACGAGGGGCTTTCTCTTAACGGCCCCGGAAAAAGCCTTAGAGTCAGGGGCCTATGCTTTAGAAAAAGAAGATTACCGAAATGGCCTTAAGCTTTCTGCTTTCCTCTTTTTTACTCGAGTGGGAGTTTTGGGCAAGGCCAACTCCATTCTATTCAATTACAGTGTGAGCTCCAAGGTAATTCCCTGCGAGTGGACAGTGCTTTTCTTATCTTAGGGTGCCCTCTTCTGAGGAGGGTGTAAAAGAATAGGAAGTTGGAGTTTCCTTTTTGTCCCTTCTGCCTACGAGCTACTGTAAGTTGCCAGTAAAGCAGGAGTTTTTTCTACTTCCAAAAGGTCTGACTTCAGTCAAACCTTAACTTGCTAAGCCGCCCTCTATCTTGGAGCCTTTTTGAGTGGTAGTAGCCTTCCTACCCATTGTTCCAGTTTCAGGTAGAACGAGAAGAGAGACATTGAGTGCTGTCCTTTGTTTGTAGGGCCAGGCCAGTTTCCTTACATAGAATTGGATAAGTGGTAATAGGCGGATTGCGTACCATAAGTAAATGAAATGGAGGAGCGGAAGGGGCAAAGCCTTGCTCTAAGCTATTTCACGATAGGGATAGACTCAGACGCTAGCAGTTCCTTTTGAGATCAAGCAAGTGGCAAAAAAAAAGTTCCAGACTCTCTACAAAAGAATGGATTAAGGTGATAGAGTGTTATCAAGAGAGGCTAGGCTTCGGAATTCAAAAAAGTGCTCTTTTTTTTTTCTCGTCAGCGGATTTCGCTCATCAAGTTCTTGTTTGATCTGCCGCTGTTAGAACACCACCATATTCATCTTTTTGGGGTTAATGCTCTCAATGGTGAATCGAGAATTCGATATCCCTTTTTTCGTACGACGACGGAATGGAAGAAAAGCAAAGAAACCTGCGATGGCTACTGAATAACCTCCTTTTATTTTCTTAATAATAAAGCCTTTGACCTTTGTATTCGTTCGCCAAATCTTGTTCAGTTCCATCCAAGCTCGGTTTTGTCTGAATCTTCGTGGAAGAAGAAGAAGGGGTTCACCAGCCACTAGATCTGTGGATCCCACCAAATCATTAAACCTGGCGGCTGCTCGCTCTTTGATCAGTGATTCACCGGCCACTAGATCGATGAAGAATCTCTCCAAAATCTGCTTTTTGATCAGTGATTCACCGGCCACTAGATCTGTGGATCCCACCTTATTCTCAAACCTGGTGGCTCGGTTGATTGGCACTCCTGTAAGCTCATCTTGCATACAAATTCTGGGGGTCCCAAGTCCTGTATCTACCAAGAACATTTCTTCCCTTAAGCGTAAAACTTCAGATTGTAAGGCGTTTCCACTACATAAGAAAAAACTTGAATTAGATCTTGGAAATGATCGACTCAAATAGATGCTCATCATAAGCTTTTTTTCCTCCTCTTCCTATTGATCAGAAGCATCCAGCAGCGCCACGCCAGTAGAAAGAGTTAAGCTACTAAGCTAAGCTACTGTTGGGGAACTCGGTAGAAGCAATTTGCCGATTCCGCCTATCAAAGTTCTGTTCATTTCCAGAAGAGAACCTCGTCCGAGAACTTATATAGAGAAGGATTTCCCGTGGCGCAGGTC